>JAUELF010254765.1:0-11671 GCA_031471495.1 Clinocardium nuttallii
CAGAGTGGCGCAGTGGAAGCGTGCTGGGCCCATAACCCAGAGGTCCGAGGATCGAAACCTCGCTCTGCTAAGAATTTATTTTGTTTTACAGTTATTCTGTTTTATCAATGTTTATTTAATGTGTGCTTTTCAAAATCAACAATTGGCAGTTCTAGTTTTAACTGTTATGATAGTTGTCAAAATAAAGATGTAAATTCGTCTTTGAATATTCTATGGACTCTCGATAGCTCGAGGATGTGATACTCCCAATATATCGAATATTTCGAACTAAATCCCGGAACGGTTGGAAACATCGTAGAACCAGTTCACTGTCGCGAGTTGTCTGGAAAGACAATTTTAAATGTTGCCAAACTAAAACATCGTCAAAAGAAGCTCAAATGAATTTGGTTAAAAAAAACCAGTGCAGATTCTGATCTATGGTGATCTCGAACTCCATTGACCGCACTTGATTTATCTGCTCTCGCTCAATATAGTCTTACGTATTCTGTGTCCTAAAACATGAGATGGTTTGCGACGTCTTCGTGCACACTACCATTATTTCATTACGATCTACAGAGCTGCGTTCTCATTATGTCCGTCGTGTATTGTTTCTATATAGAAGCAGCTATTTCTGTTGTAGTTATATATTAAATGTCGAGGAGAGAAACTGCACATCGTTGGTTTATTGATTTGTATTAATTGACACATTTTTGTCACTATTTTAGACTGTGGGTTTAAACGTTTCGGTGTCTTGCATCGACTGATACAAAGGGAAATCGGTTAGCCTCTGTTGCAGACATTCCTGGCAGTCTTAGTTTTCTACTTGTCATATGTTTGTTATGGCCGTGAAGGTGAAGATACTCTTTCATAAATATGTTACTGTCGAACGTAGGAATAACTCGCTAGTTTATTATCTTGTTATATTATCATTTTGGTCTGCTTCTATATAAAAGTATTGCTAACTAAGATACCGGTACCAATGGCAGCTGGATGCACTAACGACCAAACAGTGAGAACGAAAATGCATTTTTATATGAAGTGTGTGTATGTCTATATCATACTTCATTTGCAACAGAATATTTTGAAAGCCTTTGAATTAGAATTCTTCCTGAATTACATGTGTAGACTGAAAATGGAATGGGTAAAACTGAAAATAATTGGACCAATACCTAACACGAGCTGAAATTAGGGTTCCAATCGTTTTTGATGATTTCAAAAAGCATATATATTAAACAAACATTGATCACAAATAATTATTGTTAAACAAAAATATTAGCAGAACGAGGTTTCGATCCACTGGGTTATGGTCCAGCACCCTCCCACTGCACCAATCTGCTATATAATTTAAACTGTTCAAGTCTATATTTTATAAACTCTTTAGTATGCGCACTTAGTATTAACGACTAGTAAACTGAACCCGATGGAATACAATTAATCTTTAATTGGTCACCGGCCAATTATTGATCCGTTATATGGGCATAATAAAGATAGGAACCCGTTCAGTAAAACGTAGCATAAGCTCTCTTAGGCTTAGAGGCCTTAACAACTGTCAATAGCTTGATGAAATCGCTGTCGTTCATGAACGTAAATTGTAATTGAACTTAACGCTGTTACACCATTGCAATTAATCCGTGGGATTACTTTTCAAGCATTGTTCAATTACAAACTTAAAAACGTATATTTAACTTATCAAACTGTCAAAGAAACCAATTGGAAAAGCGTGTTCCTGAAGTATGGTACCCAATGGCATTGCTGAACAGTGTAAGTAAAGATCAGAGTGTCAAGAAGAACGATGCCTCAGATTGACAACATCCTATGAAAAAGCCACCATTTGGGACTTTTCGACCAGCTAAGATCAAAACCGAACCTCGACAATGCGCACAGTCTGATCAAGATCCTCTATGTTCGTCATTTAATCGTGCAAGGATATTGAAACTATCTGAATGGGGCATATTTTCAAGAACGATTAGGACCATAATTCCGTCAATACTAGAATCCAATTGAATGGTAAATGTTATTAATTGCACAAACAACGGGGGGTTGTTTTCGTGTCGTTTCGTTCAAATGAAATTGTCTATATATCACCAATACAAGTCATAGTCTGTAGGTTACCGATATTTTAGGGTCTTGGGATTCGTCCAGAGTGTTCGTCACATACATAGAAAAGGAGCAATTCAAGTCCGTTTACAGCTTTTCCACGTCGTTATTCTTTTATTTGAACCCGTCCATTTGAATAGGTACACGTGACAATTTGTGAACAGTGTAGATTCAGATCAGCCTGTACATCCACATTGTCTTAACAGGCATAGTACTAACATACGCTAAGTGAACGCTTCTGTCAACTTAATAATGAGTTGAGGTCTCAGCAGGTTGAAACACTGAACTTAACTTACACTGTTCAGAAATGCCATTCGGTACCTTTTTTCAAGAAAGGGCCTTTTGAAGTTTGATATGTTAAATATACGCTTTTTAGTTTGTTATTGAACAGTGATTGACAACTGATCGCATGGATTATTTGTAATGGTGTAAAGCTGCTGTAAGTTCAGTTTAATTTAACGTGAGCGAACGACAGCGACTTCATCAAATTAAAGCTAGTGACAATTGGTAAGGCCTATATGCATAAGTGAGCTTATGCTAAGTTTGACCAAACTAGTTACTATCTGTATTATGTCCACATAAAGGGTCAAATAATGGCAGGTGATCAATTATAGATTAATTGTGTTCAATCAGATAAAGTTTACTCAGTTCCAATTCGTCATAGTGAGTGCGCATACTAAAGAATTTATAGCATATATAATTAAACCGTATAGGTTGTATAGCAGAGTGGCGCAGTGGAAGCGTGCTGGGCCCATAACCCAGAGGTCCGAGGATCGAAACCTCGCTCTGCTAAGAATTTTGTTTTACAGTAATCATGTGTTTAATATGTAGCTTTTCAAATCAACATGGACTTTTTTAACCCTAATTAAATAAACTGTCAGACTTTTGTCTAATTCGTTTCTACTTTGATTTTCCACCTTTATCCAACAGGCTACATTAATTAATTCACGAATAACTCTTCTTCAAAGACGGTCACATTCTATGTAACTCATACAGTAAGCTATAGACAAAGGCTCACTACACATCAAAACACGTAATGTTTTCGTTCCATTGTTTTTGCCGTTGGAGCAGGTATCGCTTCCGAATTGGTACCGGTATTAAAATTATAAGTTTTTGTTGAAAATGCAAACATTATATATTACGAGCTATACCTACGCTCGACAGTCAAATATATATGAAAGAATATCTTCTATTTCACGGCTTTTACAAACTCTAACGAATTTGGACAAGCAGACAAATAAGATTGCCAGAAATGTCTGCAATACCGGTGCAAGCAATTTATCTACGTTGCTGATCTGTATTGAACTTTGGGTAGTGTCTATCGTAATACGCAATACAAGATTTCCTTGAAAGAGACTGCATTGTAACCTTTAAATCAGACAACTTTAGATACCGATGTTATTCAAGGAGAAATTGGCCAAACATTATATCTAGTCTTATTATCTTATTCCCCATGTATGTGTTTTAAGATTGGTTTGAATAAAAACTCTTCCTATTGGTATTTCACTGCCAATATTCTAAGGTTTTAAATCGGCGTATATTCTGTTCCTTTAACTGTAAATTGTTTAAGGTTTTAAATTGGCGTTTAATATTGGGACTCGCAATGATTCGAATATCAATTATTTCAAGTGACCTATAAATTATTTCGAGTTATCGACAAGTTCGAGTAACCTTTAAATTACGTCAAGTTAATGTCGTGTCCGAGTAACCTTTAAATTACTTAGAGCTATTGACGTGTACGAGTGACCTAAACATGACTTCGAGTTAATGACGTGTTCGAGTGGCATATAATTACTTCGAGCTAATGACGTGTAAGAGTGACATTATAATTACTTCGAACTAATAAGGTCTACGAGTGACATAAAAAATGCTTCGAACTAATGAGGTCTACGAGTGACATAAAAAAGACTTAAAGTAAATGACGTGTTCCAGTGAACTATACATTATTTCGAGTTAATGAAGTGTACGAGTATTCTATCAATTACTTCGAGTTAATGACGTGTTCCAGTGATCTATGAATTACTTACAGTAAGTGACGTGTTCCAGTGACCTATGAATTACTTACAGTTAGTGACGTGTTCCAGTGACCTATGAATTACTTACAGTTAGTGACGTGTTCCAGTACCTATGAATTACTTACAGTTAGTGACGTCTTCCAGTTACATATACATTGCATCGAGTAAATGACGTGTTCGAGAAACATATGAATAACTTCGAGTTAATGAAGTGTACGCGCGACCTATATATAACTTCGAGTAAACGACGTGTCCGAGTGACATTTGAAATACTTCGAGTTAGTGACGTGTTCGAAAGTTAATGACGTTTTTGAGTCATAGAAATATTGGAGTGACATATAAACTACTTCGAAGTAATGACGTGTTCGACTGAAATAGACATTACATCGAGTAAACGACGTATTCAAATGACCTATACATCTTCTGACTTTACACACGTATTCGAATGATAGCAAAGGTTTAGGCTTAATTAATGTTTGCATTATCAGCTTCGTAATACACTACCATTTAAGTGTTTATTATGAAAAGCGAGAGCCATTGATAAAATCATAACCTGAAAATAACGCTGCAGTAGTTCTGCTTCTCGTACAAACTTCCAACGTTTTAGATCCTACGAGTCTTCTTCTTCAGTTAACCTTCTATCATCAAACTAATTACTGTTCTGCCAAAGTACGTAATCATATGGATTATGAGAACAAGTATTTAACGCTGCATTAATCACTCTCTGTCTGGCTTTAGACTTGGTGGGTAAAATAAGCAATTATTTTGGAAAACAGATATATTTGATTGTGTGGTAATAAATCGTATGTGTATGTATATATTACATGAGTTGTTAATTCTTTTGTTGAAATAAATAAATAGTTTTGTTCTGTTGGCATTATAATCTTTTCAGGAACGTGCCATGATTCTATCGAGTGTTTCGTAACCACGATATGACACTGTGCACTTGTATATTTAGATCTTAATCGCCATGAACATAAATTAGTACGAATGTCCTTTAACGTGGGGGATGGCTCAAAATACATTGAATCGGATAATTAAGCTAACTGGATATGTAAAACATATGTTACATGTACCTAAGCTATGTAAATCCTAGGCTTCATGGGTCCAGGCCATGTAAATCTTCGGTGACATGTACCAAGTCTATGTATATCCTCTGTTACATGTACCTATGCAATACAAAATTATCAGTTACATTTACCCATGCTGTATACATAATCAATTACATGTATTAAGGCTTTGTAATTCATCGATTACATATACGTATGCTATGTAAATCATCTGTTACATGTACCTAGTCTATGTAAAATACTACGTCAAACTTAATTATTGGAAGCTAAATTTCTCGGAGAGTTGACAGTATTCTACCTTCTGTCAAGAGCCATTCGATTGGAGGCTTCACAACTCTGCGAGATTAAACTTGTAATTCAAGTTACTGTGTTCACAGCTTTACACTGTACTTGTTTCCTTTCAGAGAACTTGAAGTGATACTATGGTTAATTCACAAATATTTTTCCGGATATGACTGAATGAGCTAGACTGGTTAGAATAATGGGTTCATCGTCTGTTGTATTGCTTGCGTCATAGAAGAGTAGAAAGTATTTTCACCAGATCTGGTGAACTATATTTTCCTTCGTCCATTCATATTCTATATTCTCTTGGGGATAACTATTTAATGACTCTCTTCCGCACTGGGCAGATTCATAAAATGTGTGTTAGCATTGAGCCACATGTAGTTCAAACGTCTGATATGCATTATTTCTAAAGAAGATTTACATAGACGCAAGAGGCAACAAGCGCATATCTATTCCACTGTACACGTTTATAACTTGGCCGTTATCCTCAAACTGATCATACGTTAGTTTGTTTATATAATCTTACATGAGTTTTTCATATATGGCACAAAGCAGTACCTCAATGCATCTTATGGTGTCAGTGGAACAGCAATGATTTAGGCTTAGCAGTTTAAGTGTATCTTTATTGTTCTCGTGTTTCCCAACCAATTCCAGATGGGCTACCTTTCCTCGACAGACAAATGCACTGGTTATATCACAACCTGCAAGGCTATGGATAGCGGGTAAGATTAAACATATCTCTTCATCTTTGTTTTGAATCGTTTTATTCACATTCAGTAGCAGACTTTTGTTACATGTCGCAGTGTCAAATAAAATAAATGTATCCTATGTAGGCATATACCTACCAAGCAGAAAAAGTACATTTATCAGGCGATCGCACTTTTATAGTACGTTGTTGTCTAATTGATGCAAAAGTCATAATAATGTCAGCCTCTTCTTGTGATAAGAAAAGTTCTTCTTGTAGAACTACATGGACTTCTATAGACTACTGTAGGTAAATGAAATATTACTATACTTTATTTGTTGCAGATTGCATGTACATGTATGTGTTTAATAATTAATTCGAAATTATCATTCTGTGGACTCGCGATAATTCGAATATATCGGTTGACTCGAACCAGTTCCTGGAACGGGTCTGTGTTTTGAAAATAGAGTACAAATAGCACACTGCCGGAATATATCAGGAAAACTTTGAATGGTGCCAAAACGGGTGAAAATAGAGTACAAATAGCACATTGCCGGAAGATATAAGGAAAACTTTGAATGGTGCCAAAACGGGTGAAAATAGAGTACAAATAGCACATTGCCGGAAGATATCAGGAAAACTTTGAATGGATGGTAAGACGAAGATCACGTGAATTTAAATGAAAAGCACAACATTATCTCATTAAAGTAAAGCGTATATCCTTATCAATGCTGATCTCTCACTAAATAATGACTTAAATATTCTGTGTCCATTTAGACCCTATACTCACTTAAATATACAACCTCAAATGCTTTACGACGTCTTCGGGCACAGTACCAGTATTTCATTACGCTCTACATAAGCTGCATTCGTTTTGTAAAATCGCATTATCCCCCTCGTCCATTGTACCTATAATGAATATAAGCAGCTGTTTCTGTTCATATAACATACTAAATGTCGGGGTGTCTCAATGCTAGACAAAAACTGCCCATCGTCAGTATTTTTACTGTATTAATTGACACTTTTTTGTCACTATTTAAGAAAAACATGGATTTAGTCGGTGTCTCTCATAAAAAATATATGCTTAATTCGGATGGCCCAACGTCCTGGTTTAAGTGTACCATTTACTTGTGTGATTATGTATGTCTTTTTGATGTTCATATGACTCAATTTACTTGTGGGAATAAGTTTGAAAAAAGCCACAACTATTTCGAAATGCAGTTTTCTAATACATGTATATTAAATATATACGACTTTAAACGGATTTTAACTTGTCTTACACCATAGGATAAATCTGTAGTGGACAACGTTGAAAGTATCAGGATAAAAACATGAAACACTTTACAAATGAAAGTGGGTTTTTTAAATAAAAGAGTTTAAAACACCATAGCAAGCAAAAGGAACATTGCTGTGAAGAAACATTCGAATTTGGCAACAATGTTTTCAAAAGCTGTCTGATGCAGATACGTCAAACTGTGTCTGTGTGTGGAAAATCGTTTAAGCGATTTTTTGTCAAGTTGGCTGTAAGATGTACCAGACAGGGTAAACTGTCTGCAGTGAAATGATAAGACATAAGCACACATAGTTTGGTGTGATTCCTCATCGGGATGACAAGCAGCAATTTTCTTCAAATATTACATTGTCAGATTGAAGATAGCGGAACAGGTTCTTTTAACCCTTAACCAGAAAATTCCGATATTCGACGAGCTTGCATTAGACGACGTCCAAATAACGTTTTCAAGGAAAAATCGTTCTAAACTAGCTAGTGATTCCTGTCTTACATTGTATACCGGACGAGCATGCATTAGTCGACGTCCAAAAAATGTTTTTAATGAAAAATCGTTCTAAACTAGCTAGTGATTATTGTCTTACATTTCAGTCGGGTTAAATTTTAAAACAATTAAACCAGATTTTTTCAGTCGAAACCTTTTTAACGGATGTTGACCATACAGTCCAAATAAAATATAAAATAGTTCACCAATTATTATTAAGTAGGTCAATATTATGTATGATTCACTTACGTAATTACGGACCTACTATTGAAAACATGCCACTGAAAACACACATAGTTATGTGTGCATGTTAAACGAAATTCGGTTAACTCCGTGAGATGGGCGTAGACACCCGAGTCACATTCATGAAAGAAAGAAAGTAAGACTTCAGATATATCTGCAGTGACGATTCACCAAATGTGTCTATGTTGATGATCTATATTGAACTTTAGGACGTCTCTCTCTCTCTTAATAAGCAATAACAGATTTCCCTGAACGAGACCGCACTGCAACCTGTGAATGCTACAATTTGAGAATACCTCTGTGATTTAAGTAAAAATTAGCTAAACAATGGAAATATACTTGAGTTATAAACTTACTTTCCGAGTATGTGTTTTTAGATTGATTTGAAGAAAAACTTACCCTATTGGTCGTTCACTGTCAATGGAATTTGGTTTAACATTGGCGCATGTACTTTGGTCGATTTGTTTTGACAAAAATTTCTCCTTTATGGAAGTTCACATTCAATTATCTTAGATTTAAAATTGGCGTATATTTTTTTCCGATTTGATTTGAAGAACAACTCTCCCTTTTGTTATTTCACTGTTTATTGTCTGAGGTTTGAAATTGGCGTATATTCTTTACCGATTTGATTTAAAATTAAAATTCTCCCTTTGGTTATTTCATTGTGTATTGTCTGTCGTTTGAAATTGGCGTATATTCTTTTCCGATATGATTTGAAGAAAAACTCTCCCTTTTGTTATTTGACTGTTTATTGTCTGAGGTTTTAAAATTGCTTATATAAGTCTCCGATTTGTTTGAAGAAAAATTCTCAGTATTTCACGATTTTATTGTATTAGGTTGACATTTGCGTATATAAGTTTACGAATTGATTTGAAGAAGAAAAAAATCATCTTATTGGTTTTTCACTTTCAATTGTCTAAAGGTTTACAATTGGCGTTTAAAAAAGAAAACGGGTTAAACGGGACTCGCGATAACTCAAAGGGGACCCATAAAGTACTTCGAGTTAACGAGTTCAAATGATTAGTTTATGTTAAACTAATTGATGTATTGTAAGCTCCGTAATACATACATACTTAAGTATGTGTTATGAAATGAGAGCAATGATAACGTCACACTCTGACAATAACGCATCAGCAGTTACGCTGTTTGCAAAATATATATCTGTGACGGGAAATGGTTTAAATCAAACTATATTTTCGACTTTTTTCCATGTTTAAATTAATTCGAGTCCACCTTTTCAAAACCCCTACTATTTACATGTACCTAGGCTTTAACAATCGTCTGCTACATGTGCCAAGATTATGCCAATTCTTGGTCACATGTACTTATGCAATATTTAGTATCAGTTACAATTACCTATGCTAAGTAGGTTGTCGATTGCATGTACAAAGGCTATGTTAATCATCGGCTACATTTGTATAGGCTTTTAAATCATCGGCGACATGTACCTAGGCTTTGTCCATCCAACATCGAACTCAATATTTTGAACTTACATCTCTCGGACGGTGAACGGTTTTCACTAATAATGCAATAGCCATTAAAGTGGACGCTTCACCACTCTGCAAGACTGAAGTATTACTTAAAGTTCTTTTAAAAATATTGCTTCGGATATGACCGAATGAGCCAGACTGGTTATAATTATTACAATTAAAACACTACGCTTTTAGTGTTCAGTGGACTCACTGTGTTTCAATCATTTGATAATTCGAACATATAGATTAACTGGAACTATTTCCTGGAACGGAATTGTCGGTTGGAAATACCATAGGAACGGGTACGCTGCCGCTTAATGTCAGATAATGCAACTTTAATTGCCAAAAAGGAAAGCTAATAAGTTTTAAAATCATCAGACGAAGCTCAAATGGAGTTGTTTGAAAAAATAACTTTTTAAAAAAAACAGTGCAGATCCTGACCAGTGGTGATTTCGATCTACATTAACCGCACTTTCCTTTGCGGCTATTGTTCTGCAGTAGGGTTCGTATTCTCTCGCTCAATATAAACTTACTATTTCCTATGTCAAAGTATTCCCTATAATCACATCATTATTAAACCTCAAATAGTTTGCGACGTCATCTGGCACACTACCATTATTTGGTTCGTTTGGTAAAATTGAATTATGCCGTTAAACCGGTTGGCCAATAAGATGGCTGTCTCTTGCAATGTTGCACAAAGCCATGGTGCCGCCAGTATAAGTGTTTGCCCGAGCCTATAATGTAATGGTAGGGGCAACTAACTATAGATTTATTGATTGAACTACTCCACCCTAACCATACCATCAGCGATATGTTCCCGTGAAGATGCATTACGAGCATCGGGTTTTCCCGGGTCCGCCTATTCATTTTATGATCACTTAAGGAAGTACATTTAGATGTTCGTAAATGCTAGTAGAATCACTTTTCCTTTGTGTTTTAACATACGTTTAGATATGTACATGTAGTACCTTTAAACTGTTATAGGAAAACGAAATCTAATAATGTTTTATTTAGCAGTTCCTACCTTTGCACAATATGATAGAAGTCGAATTTGGCATAATGCCTCAAATTTGGTTTTTATCTAGATAAGAAAGAAGCAATAATGGAAAGTTAATGTCATTTATTAATGTTTCCTTAACTCAGACAATCTGCCATGCAATGAGACATTGCTTGCATACTTATTTGTATTCAAACTGACATAATAGTTCCGCCTTACATATTATATTATATCATTAGTGTTTTCCGCGCATTGAAAATAATAGAAAGTGCGAAACCAAACGTAAAGATCAAGTCATTTTCTAACGCAACGTTATCCTATAGACGGTCTGTCGTTCAACGATAAGACATAAACAAACATGTTTTGATGGAATGCTTCTCCAGACAGACACGATGCAATTTTCTTTGAAATATTTCAATGTCAGTATTTGAAAATAGGAACAGGTTCGTTTGATGAATGGGATATCCTTCCGGAGAAGAACGATGCCTCAGATTAACCACGTCCTATTAAAAAACGACATTTAGGACTTTCCGACCAGCTGAGATCAGGACCGAACCTCGCCAATCCGCTGTCAGCTCATGATCCTCGATGTTTTCCAGAAACCGGCTTGGTTATTTTTTTTTTTCGGTAAGTTATATATACGCTTTAAAAATTGCACCTAATCAATGATTGAAAAGTGTTTGGAAAGCTTAATTGTCATTGTGAAAAGAAGAAGCAAGTTTAATTAAATGTTAAGTCAAGTTACAGCAAGGTACAATTGGTAAGTCCTATATGCATCTTTGAGCTTTTGCTAAGATTGACTACACATGTTAGTTAGTTTTACCATGCGCATAAATAAGCTACATAAATATCAGGTGAACAATTGTAATGCAAATCGTTTTAAATTTTGTTAATGTTATATATTTAAAACATTGAGCATACTTTATAATTAATACAATATTGATGTCGTATAGCGGACTGGCGCAAAGGAAGACATTTTCGTTCGGTAAGTGGGACAGTTCCGCCTCGTATTCAACGTTGCTGCGCTTCCATTGTGTCGCTAGTTGCACACCTTTG
>JAUELF010254776.1:0-11670 GCA_031471495.1 Clinocardium nuttallii
AGGGGGATAGAGGTATTGAGTTATGATTGCTGAAACAGAAAATCCACAGGAGGCGAAAAGTGTCTGTACGGGTTAGCCTGCGCGGCACAATGTTGGTTTTCTCGTTATTCGGCTCAATTATACTAAGACGTTATTTCGCATATGAGCCGAACCGCGAGAAAACCAACATTTTGGCATCTGCGTAATGTGTCAACAAGATCAGCCTGTGCTGTCCGTGCAGACTGATCCGGTCCGACACATTCCGCCTCAAGGGAATAGAGGTATAGAGGAATGATTCCTGAAACAGAAAATTCACAAGAGGCGAACCGTGTCTGTCCGTGTAAGCCTGCACGGCATGTTTAGACTGATCCGAGTCGATACTTTACTACGCAGAGACCACAATGTCTGTCGAGTCGATACTTTACTACGCAGAGACCACAGTGTCTGTCGAGTCGATACTTTACTACGCAGAGACCACAATGTCGGTTTTCTCGCGAGACGGCTCATGTTGAGTTGTAGCAGCTTCACCTTTCATGTGTAACCGATATAGATAAAATAATAAGACCCCTACTACCACCTCTCCTTCCGCTTATTCAATAATTGTTCATGTCATGTCCATGTCATTCAAAAAGTATTTTAACCCTTTCCCACATACAATAGATCTGCAGCAGACGATTTAGAATTATAGAGTCCAAAATATACAAAACATCTTAATGGGATTGTATGGTTACAGACTAAAGTTGATAGCATTGTTGCAAAGGGATACATTTCTTAATAAGAGCAATTTCTCATGTTACCACAATGATTTCAAAAGTCGTCTGCTGCAGAGGTATCAGAAAGCGCCGGTTTGCGGGTAAGGGTTAGCTAGTTTACTAAAGGAGCTACATGTAAGGGTTAGCTAGTTTACTAAAGGAGCTACATGTAAGGGTTAGCTAGTTTACTAAAGGAGCTACATTTCCTAAAACATGCATCTAGGACTAATTAGTTGTCGACGGTGAGTGGGAGAGTGGATACTCTGGTGTCAATGTGCGGATAGATATGGTCGCCTGAAACTTCACTGTACGCAATTTCTATTAATTCGTCCCCACATACGACAACTCTGCAGCAGACGACTTTGAAAACATACCCGAATTTGGTTTAGAAATTCCCTGCAAATGAAGGTCCAATAATTGAAAACAGTTGAAAACATGGTGACAAACATCGCTCGTTTTTGAGCAATTTCTTCTTTTGTCACCATGTTTTCAAAACGCCGTCTGCTGCAGAGGCACCAGAAAGCGTCCATATGATTGAAAGGGTTTCTCATACTGTTACATAATAATTTAAAAAGTATGGTGTTTTACGTATTTTTGTAAAGATCTGTTTAATTCTTCCATTTTTTCCTAATGTTGTTAAAATACGTCTGCTGCAAACGTGCTGTATATTATGAAGGGTTAAATAAATACCATGGACTAATATTCGTACTATCGTCCTCGATTCGACAGTAGTGTTCCCAATAATGTCCTGCGATAACCAGCCTATAAGAACGGGTACCGGACAAACAGTCTTCAGTTGAAGTTTATACCTCCGAGTTGCAAGAATGAGTGCAGGAAAAAACATGACGCTGATTTGGGGATCGGGCTCTCCACCATGTATAAAGGTGATGATGGTCCTGGCGGAAAAAGAACTGTTTGAATCGTGTACGAAAGAACAAATTCAGTTTTCGAAGAAGGAACATAAAAGCGAAAAAGTTTTGGCGTTAAATCCACGTGGACAGGTATTGTAACAGTTTAATTGATTTACCGCGAATTCTTGAATGCATCATTCGGACAACTTCTTTCGAAAATAGGTAGATGAGGTACCATCGTTAATGCTAGTAGAACCATTCCATACATGCACCCGTATTTGGACACGAAGGACACGATTCTTTTAAAACAGTGTAGCAAAAAAGAGTTATTGCTTATGGTGAGCAATTTTTGCTTTTGCCACAATTTTCCAACTCTATTCATCTTTAAATATTTCCAATAGTTATGATTATATATTTGCAAAGTCTCCTGTGCAAAGTTGTTGTTGGTGTATAAAAAAAAAAGCATTAATGGAAGAGATCAAATATTTTGAAATTTATAGATCTCATGACATCTGAGAGTCCAACAATAATTAAGAACATGCCTATATTTGTCTTTAAATCATTTGAATTGCGAAAAACTTTTTTTTAAATAAATGACATACATACCCCTTCACGCTCGGACAGTACACATTGCACATGTACCCAAAGTGTAAACTGTACTTTGTATAATACTTATATTTTCATTTAATGGCAAATATATGTTTTGTGTAAATTACAGTGGGTTCATACGCTTCATATGTTTAAAAATATACATTCACGAATGTACCGAGTGTAATGGACCGAATCATGTATTCCTGAGGAAGGGATACAGTCTCACTATGCTCTCTAACTAACCGAACATTCACGAATGTACCGAGTGTAATGGACCGAGTCATGTATGCCGTTCAAGAAATACGTGTTTTAGCAGGAAATCGATTCACAGATCATTTGCGCAGTCAGAAACCTGAATTAATAATGACCTGTTATTTGAGGTCTGTGGCGTAGTATATATTTAGATCACTCTTGGTATCCACATAGTTAGATCCGATCATATACTGTCCACTCATTAGTTCAAGAAACGTTTAAAAGGAAAACTTATTATCTTAAGAACTCGGATTAGATCACTTGGATGCAAATATGTTAATAGTTGACATACACATAGTCTTATGTTGACTGGACAGCCTGTTTTGTTGGAATCTAGCCTCTTTATATATGTAACGCAACAATTAAATTAACAACTAAAATAAATGTTATTTCACTGACGTCACATAATTTTAATCCATCGTGTTTGAACAACGCATGCCCATCTGCATGTATATGCGCCGCAACACTGTACAGCTTTAGAATAAAGAAGATGTATGTAAATTTACTCTTGAAATTGTTTCAATTTTAACTTTGAATATGAGTCGAAGTAGACAACTTTTTGAGAAACGTTTCAAAAGTTGTCTGACTCTATGCATTTGTGTTAGATAGATAGATAGATAGATATTTCTTTATTTCCTCCATGAATGAAGAGTAGTATATATATACATACAAACATAGTACGACAAATACAAACAAAATAACAGTTACTAGTCTACATATTAGTTATTTACACGTTACTACAAGATACATAAAGTAATATCGAACATAGCAATATATGCATGTGTGTATATATGTGTGTTTGGGTAATTTGTTGAGTGTATGTTTATGGTTTGGGATGCAATTATAGGAGTGAATCATGATGGGGGTGCAGGCTAATAATTTATTACACGCATAAAACGCGACTATATCTGTATTTAAGAAAATTGATGCTTATCCTTAACGAAACGAAACTCAAGGAACAGCAGCATTTCAAGTGTTTTGTAAATTGAATATCTATCTGCAATTCTTTTTACAAAAGAATTAACAGAGGATGTGGTAGCCTATGTCATATGGGATGCTAGAATGCGTCTCATGTTATTGACTGTTTAAAATGGTATTTCGACATTACAATATGCATTTTCATATAAACAAACGCGCTTGCTCGCACGAACGCACACAGGAACATAGATACTCACGCACATCCCACAATGTATGAGCAAATAATGGTAAAAACAGAAATGATAGAATGATAGAATAATAGTATATACATAAACATACACACACATATATATACATATACATATATAACACATATGTATATATATGCACATATATATATACCCATACACAAACACTCAAACACATATATACGCACACACATGCACACGCACATACACACATATACATATACACATACATGCACACACACATACACAGATGTATGAACATCAACATGGAACACATGCTAGTATTGAGCCTATACCCTTAAGAAATAGATATACATACAATATTTTTACTCAGGTAATGTATATACTTCAGGCTTTGTTTAAAACATGCGACTCGGGAGTTATCATCGAGAATAAATGACATACAACCAGATAACAATTCAAGGATTTGCATGTCGGGTTTCATACAAATAAATGCGTTGAAATCGGTTTCTCCTAAGAAAGAGAAAAGCCGATCCCAAAGCTGGTCTCGTATTTGATCGTTTATGGAACAAAACAATAGCAGGTGTGTAGCTACACATGAAACAGACTCTTTACAGTTTGGACAATATGTATTATACTGTTTAGAAAACAACCTAGAAATTACATGTATGACCGTATAGCAGTATTCCAAATGACTTCTATATAGTCTGCTGAAGTACCATATATTGCATGGTGAAAAGTCACAGTGTAGAAGTTTAAAACTATGTAAAGCCTGGTTGTTTTCAATTGTTGTAATTATTTGTTTTTTCATGAAAGCATTCAAAGACTGATTAACAACTTTCCTCCATGAGTAGTGGTTGGGAAAGTACGAACTTGACAAATATTCCGTTAAGATGTTTGTCAAACCGTACTTCCCCAACACTCGGTAGATGTCGGGCATAAAGCCTTTTGCTTTACTTGGTTTTTGCATAAAGCACTGAAGTCTGTTGTTAAACATATCCTTGATCCGCTTATCAGCATACAATTTACATAATTGACCAAAAAGAACTAGTTTTCTCTTGTCTATATAATTTTCCAAAGACATCATACCAAAACAGCTCAAGGCGATCACAGTGGGTGTTGAACGCGGCATGTTCTGCATGTGTTTGATGCACTGCTTATGTGCTCTTTCAAGAGACTGGATATGTGTCACAGTGAGGCCGTTCCACAACTCACTGCCGTAAAGCGCCTTCGACAAAACAACTGTTTCATAGATACGCTTTAGGGACAGTGGATGCATGCTGTTTCGGCTGATTCCTGAATTGTTTAAACTGAAGTGTGTTTTTCTAAGTTTAGAGCAACACTCCTGCACACTCTCATCTAGGTTCATATTCTTTTCGTTGAGGATGCCTAAGTGAACATAAGTAGTTCCTTCATCAATATTGTTTGGACCAAGACTCCATTGACGACTTGCGTTTTTATATGCATTTGCGCTTTCGTTATAAACTATAACTTTACACTTTGTGTGATTATATGTATAGTTATTATGTACCGAATTACTGTAACAGAGGTCCATAAGTCTTTGTAATCCGTTTTTAGTAAACGAATTCAATAACATGTCGTCTGCTACAGTAGGACAGCCGTATTTGGTATTATTCAACTTAAAACAGTCTTCACTGGCGTCTAATGAGTCCATTAAGTCATTTATATAAAATAAGTACATAATTGCACTAATTATTTGACCTTGCCTTGCGCCCTTCATGATTGGGAACCAGTCTGACTTTAAGCCATTAGAACGCACACAGCTGTATATATCTGTCAATAAACTTTTAACGATTTTGATGAAATTCACATCTATACCACTCTTATATAATTTTAATAAAAGTAGCTTATGATTTACATGGTCAAAAGCCTGCTTTACGTCTAAATAGCATGTATATAATTTTGCGTTATTCTCAATAGCACTGTAGATTGATTCCCGTACCATGAATGATGTTAAACTACAACTTAAGTTTTTCTGGAAACCCCCCTGTATAGTATTGAGTTTGGATTCATAGTCTATTTTATTTAATATAACCTTTTCGTACAACTTTAGTATCGTTGAGCATAACGATATGGCGCGGTACGAATCAGGGTTTAATTTGTCTTTGTTACCTCCCTTGAAAAGAGTAGTTATTACTCCCCTTTTCAAATGCAACGGACAGTATGCTAAATCCTTCATCGCGTTAAATAGCTGAGTTAGAACGTACGTTAGGGATTTTCCACTGAAAATAAGATTTTCATAATATATTTCGTCGTGCCCACACGCTTTGTTCTTCTTACATGTTTTTAATGCGTTATTTACATCGTCTACTGATATATGTAAGTTGGATCTCTGTCTATTAGTATGCTCACTGCTGTTGCATATTGAATTTATGATGTTTTCAGCGGAATTCGTAATATCGTTATCATCACATGAATAAAGGTCTTTAAAATAAAAAGCCCAACCATTGGTAATTTCTTCCTGTGAATAACACCGGTTACCATTAAACGTCATTTCAAAAGTCGGTTGCGGTTTCGATTTGCGTCGTTTGTTCACTATTTTCCAGAAAGCACAACTATCTGTCTCTGCAGTTCGATCAATTTCTTCTTCTAGTTTATTGATATGTTTTTGCACTTTCTGTCTGTGATTTTTACGGAAATCGCGTTTTGCGGATTTGTATTGAATATATGATATATGCCCACCGCGTGGTTTGTTTTCACTAATCCACTGCGCACGCTTATCTTTAACAGTGTTGTGAAGTAAACTTAAATCTTTATCCCAATATGGTTTAATAAAGGGTTTAAAAACCGATCTAGGAATGCACTTTGCTTCAGTCCTTTTTATTATTTTTACAAGGTTTTCGTATACTTGATCGATATCCTTTTCACTTGAAATTTGAAATTCAGTAAGATTTCGAATTTGAATGCTTCTTTCAAGGTGATCAGTATATAATGTAATGTGTCTCTGTTTGACGTTTTTCCATATAACCGTATCTGGATTTTCAATTCCAGGATGATTGTACTGTAATTCATACTTTATTTCACACGATAATGGACGATGTGTAGACACATTCAATGAATGATCGTCATGTATAATAAAGTCTTTAACACGGGTCACATTAGCAGATGACACAAATATGTAGTCAATCAATGTTTCCCTCGTACTGTTGTAAGGTACATTACTGAATCTCGAACCTCTACACAAAGGGAGACAATTAACCGGGACCAGGTCTAATGATACAAGCGCATGACACAGTAACCTGCCCCTGCTATCGATGTTTATTGTTGAATTATTATCTGACCATATCGGAAGTTCAGTATTAAAATCACCCATTAATATAATATCACCCAAACCACGATAACTGTTTATTGCATTTTCTATCTGTTCTAATGAACGTTTATATGCATCTATAGAATGATTTTTACATGGCACGTATACCTGGAATATATAGTAATAAGATCCTGGACTACACATAAATTGAACTCCGATAATACTGTCAAAGTTTAAAGGTAGAGGTGTAACCCTATTCGATAGTGATTTTTTCCACAATATACCAAGGCCACCTTTTCCAACTTTTCGATTACCAACAAAATCCAAATCAGGGTCCGATATTGCATAACACGTGAAATTGTTACTTATCGAATTTAGGAAATGTAAATTATGTTTAAATAGCCAATGCTCACTCAGACCACAAAAATCTACGTCATTGTCCGTAAGAAAATCACTAAGGTAACTAGAACTCGACATTATACCTGTCGCGTTCCATGTAGTAAATCGTATATTTTGGTTCGACATTATTTTGCGATGTATTTATATATGTAACAGATTAATCCGATTCTTCACACAGAACATGAACACTTTGTAAGCTTCATTTTTACAACTTATATGACTATTTCTTATCTATTTTCTTTCTAATATCACTAGATTATTATTTGATCACCGTTGAAGTGAACACAGTTTAATCAACATCTTTACAACCACTCAGTGGAGTGTACCGGTTGTGATAATTGTCTTCAACCCGTTCATTTTCGTAGGAGTCTGTGTACTGTCTGTTTTTCGGTTCATTGTAGTTGCTTCTTTTATTTCTCGGTTGCCATGGGCGACACGTAATACCCCAGGGCCAGAAGTATGGATCGTCAGTGAGGCAGTCTGTATTTCCGTCGTTTTCTACCTCTAATCGTACGCTGGCGTTATTGTAGTTGAAGTTACGGAATATATGTATTTTTCTAGCTTTAACACCTCTGTCAGCGACAAAACTTGATATGTGCTCTTCAGTAATGGAGGGCATAAACCCCCCTATGAAGTAGTGTTTTGTTCTTCGCTTTATATGGTTTTCAAAGTCATTTTCATTATTGTGGAGTACTTCGTCCGGTGGCGAATAGCCTTCGTTGTAGCGATTTTTAGTGTTTCTTCGGGTTTTTGCGGTTTCCATTTCTTGATTTATTATTGAAAAATTTACCTTTTTTCCAATAAAGGTTTTCCCCATTTTTTTATGAGGGGCGTAGCGTTCCTGTCGCGTTTTATTAGCTGATTCTCTGTTTGTTATCACTGTCGGAATCTTCATGTTACCGAAGGTGAAGTCTTGTTCCATGTCATTTTTGTCAAATGTTATTATCACATTAGGAACAATATCCGTTTCATTATTTTGGTTTTGATTTTGAGGTTGTTCAGGTTGTTGTCCGTTTTCGGGCTCAGGCAATATCACAGATTCATTACTATCGACTTGGATGATGAAGTTGTCTTCATTATTGTTGTTTGTACTCAACGTAGTTGTTTTTGTAGTTGATGTACTGTCGCTTGATCTATGAGATATGCCACACTCGATTAGGTTTGAGTTGGTATGTTTGGTCGTTTCCAGGACATTGGGCCTTGGGGCTGTTATTGATTCTACGGGTTTGGAAAGGTTTCCGATATCTATTTGGACTTTAGTGAGGGAATCATGTACATTAGTAATGCTAGTACATAATGCAGATACCGAGTCTTCTATTAGTCGAACTGTAGTGCCTAAGTCAGATTGTTTATTCATAGAATGGCACAGATCCGTTTCAAACCTTTTAACTATTGCGGTTATTTCGGTGCGAATAGAATCTATAGATTCCTGTGTCTGATCTGTAGTCGACTTTCGAAGGTTTTCTGATGCGGTTTGTCTCTGTTTTATTAACAAAATATCTGCTTTCAGCCCACTTACAGTGTCTCTCATCATTGATAGTTCCGTACTACACTGGCATTTAGCCGCTTCTTTTGATACCGATGCGGATCGCACTAGTTTCTTTGACGCACTGATCATATCTTTGATAGGAAGAAAATCTCCCCCTTCTAGACATATCATCAAAGCATGAATATCAGTTGTAAGTTTTACCGCGACAGATCCACCAGTTTTAGATCGAGTCATCACACGTCGTTTTAGTTCACAACTATCACCAAACGGGAAATCCTCATTACCCCGCAATGTTTCGAAAAGCATGTTTCTAGTTTTTTCTAGTTTTTCTGGAGAATATTCATAATCTATCAATATTTGATCAATGAACAAATCGCTGGGTAGATATTTCGTTAGAGTTAATAGCCTGTTGATTCAACGACTTCAGTATATATATGATCAACTGATAACTCACTTTCACATTACAATACTTTGTTGGAATTGAACATAGGAGTTGAAGTGTCAGCTCAGAAGGGCATTTTAACGCTCGTGTTATCATCTAGGGTTAAGGGTTCAAGTTCTGTTAAACAATCACTGTTTCCCTGTATTGTAGTATCCATGTTAACGTAGTGTGAACTATGTTTGAAAAGTGTCTTGTATTGTAAATATGCCGTTTTGTTAAAATATGTTCAGTGTTCGTAAACAGATATCATCCCGGGCGATATCTATCTGCATTGCCTCGGGCATAAATATATAATTAGATTCTATTGTTCTGTGTATTTTCGTCAGATTTGTCTTAATTAAATATAGTATTTTGATAAACATGTACTCAACTTGTGCGTCTCATCTCCATCTATAACGTGGTATAAAATAGTCCATATTTATTCACTTTAAGCACAACTAATCCAAATAATAAACAAGAGCAATTCGAAAACCGCCTTCACACTTTCACGAGCTTTTTTTTCACATTTCAGGAAAGTTTGATTATGCCTCAGTTTTTCACCCGACATGATGCATATTCAAACTTGACTATCAAGAAGACAAACATTCTGACGAAGTGTCAAGCTGCTCAAGCAAAACATGCATTCGCTAGAGTGTTAATAAGATATTTCTTAAACATTGTCTGTATTCGAAGTTAGCCAAGGAATCATCCAGATATTATTTATCAAGACAAAGCGTCAATCCGCAATTTTCAAAATGAGACCTCCGGAGTGTTAGCCTGGCATGACCCAAATTCAAACTTGGCCTACAAATCAGAAATACAAACAAACTGAATTAAGTTTCATGAAGATTGGTTGGTAAAATCGGTCTATGGAGTGTAAACAAGCAAATTGTTGGCGACAAACAACGGACGACGAACAATGGACGACGGACAAAAGGCGATCAAAACAAAAACTCAACATGACCACTTCTTGCGTTGGTGATCTAAAAGTATCATATTTATATTGAAAACGTAATAATAGTCTTGATAACTAAAGGTCACAGCAAATATACGATCTTGCAAGAGGCTTATATGTAAATAGGTCAATCAGTAAAAGAGAAATAGCACATTGATAACTGTTGTCCCCCTTTTTATATAATAAAACATACATGGTATATATATAGGAGATGCTTGAGATTAACTGACTTGAAAGCTCGGTAAAATGATGATATACAAACAATACATGATTTACAGAGATAACGATACAAATGTAGCAGTATTACAAAATACAGAAACAGCACGTCACAGGAATCGAGCCTGTGATGAGCGCATTCTCCCTTTGGGATTTTCCACACCGAGATAATGCTACACATGAAGCAGTACTACCAATGGCACAACCGGCACACCACATGTATTTACTTATTCTAGTAACACATGGCACCAATATGAACGTCAATTTGAAAAGATAGCTAAAATTAGCAAAACAGCTTGTTATTGTAATGCCACGGTAATTGTTGGTATCCGTGCTACCACCCTTTTATATAAGGGCTTAATTGTACCTGTGGACCAGCAGCGAGGAAATGATTTACTTTCAAGTATATTATTAAACAATAATTTTAAAGAGTTACATAAACTCTCTATATTTTCCTTAAAATACTCATAGAAAATGTTATCAACTGAACCATGTTTTATTATTGCCTAATTGACGACTAGCCTTTTTTATTTCTTCACATGATATAGGCTGATCTAATTCCTCAAATGTGGGTAAATTTCCATGATCTGTGTTTTCTAAGTTGTGATCATATTTGCTTATCTCTCATACTCCTGCACTTAAGTTATAGGATTTCTTCTTTCAACTTTAAAGCATCAGGCGACGCTGCACTAATTTCACATTTTTCCAAATTTCTCAATTTCTCTAGGTCTTTTGTCATTTTCGGTCTGTTTCTGATAAATTATTTCTACTGACGCTGAATTCAATTCTCGAGATGTCTTTTTGTCTACAGCAGTATTCTCTAGCTTATTTATTCTTTCTTCTATACTTTCAATTTTTGGTCCATGGATTTTAACCGCTGTATAATGATAGTCTTGCAGATTGTTTGGTGACGCGGTAGAAGTATTACCTTGTGGCAAAGGAGATGCAGTGTTTATAGCCGCTAATTGACTGTTATAGTAAAACGGGAGGGTCCAGGGAAAATAATGCAAGTTTGTGGGTAACGGTGTGCAACTATTACTGGGAATATCACATCTATGCAAAGATTTGCTCACTTTAATTTTACTTTAATTTTACTTTTCGTTTTCCTTGGTCGTCCTATTGCTGCCATTACTTTCCATTGTTTTCGTTAGTTTGGATCGTATGTAACTGTTTATTGGCGATTCCTTCGACTTTTTCCGTTTTAAGATTGCACGGCTTTGTCATCTCGTCAACATTTTTGGTGAGGATTTAGATAATTAAGAAGGAAAATCTCGAGTTTCGTTGTCGCTGAAACAATCATTTACAAACGACTTGAATGATTGCTGTCCACGCTTTACAGAACTCAAGAGAGAAGCCTTGACTTCCTT
>JAUELF010254787.1:0-11670 GCA_031471495.1 Clinocardium nuttallii
TGAAGTATCGACCCTGATCCGCCTAAGCTAACCCGGACAGTCACGTTTCGCCTCCTGGGGATTTCCTGTTTCGGGAAGCATTACTCTATACCTATATCCCTCCTGAGACGGAAATCTGTCGGCCCGGATCTGTCTGCGCGTACAGCGCATGCTGATCTGCTCGATACATTACGCAGAATCCATAATGTTGGTTTTCTCGCGGGACGGCTCATTTACTAATCGAGTTAGTATATTAACTTTCTAATAGTATCCGCAGGATTTGGAATAAGCTGTTGAATTGCTTCCTACAATCCCCGTCTCACCACTGTGACGTCACAGGTTTATAGGAGGGGCCAACATTAATTATCTATTTAACAGTAAATGTCGAAATACGTTATTGTCAATATAAAAGGGCTGTCAAGCGGTAAACGGCATGCAGTAGTATTTATTCGTATGCGCGTTCAAGACACATTTCAACGTTTAATCCGAGTAACGTTAATTTAAGCGAATGAACACTTGATTTAATTAAAGCAAAACGTGAATAATAGTAAACGTTTCTATGTACGTGCTGCTGTGGATTTTATAGCTTTCTGCAAACATATAGAATACTGGGAATAATAGACAGATCGATTGTGCAATGGCGATTTTATTGAACAAAATGCTACTTCTTGAGGTACTCTATTCGGCGATGTACATTATTCAAGGATATACCTTGGCCAAGCCGAAGGCTTTGACAGTTAACTGTCAGTCGCTTGGAAACGGCGAGGAGTTTAAACAGCGGTTAAAATGGCGTCAGAGTGCAGAGGATCAATCAACGATATTGTTATTTAAAGGTGAACAGTTGAATATCCGTATCGAACTGGCGACTGACGCTGATATTGATGTATTGGGCGTGGTTTATTCCAATGACGGCAACTCGGATCTATTATCGGTTAATCTTGACGGTCGTGAGATTGGACGCTTCAAGACGACGACTTTGCATGGCTGGGGATACCGATGGGATGATTTCAAAACGTCCGGGCCCATCGGAGGAATGCACAAACTCAAAGCCGGCAATCACGATGTTAGTTTGAAGATACTAGAGGCAGACGTATATGGACTAGAAATTGACTATATTCGTCTGAACGTACACGGTGGGAAGATTGAACGATTGAATCAAAACGATCTTTTATGTGTTCACAAGCCTGTTGAGAAGTAAATTTTGGCTGTAGAGGTCCAGAATAGCAGAAGTATACAGTTGTATCTCTCACAATATCTCTCTTATTATCCAACCAAACCCTATGATGTGGGTACTCAAAATATTCGTATCATAGAGACAATTATATTGAGTACCCACAACATTGGGTAAGAGGGTCAAATAAGGATTGTAGAACATGAGAAACGCCCATTGTTTAGAACTCTGTGGTCAGCCAATGTAGTGGACATTTGCAAATTCATCGAAATGCGGTGACAGTGAACACTTACAATGTATGTTCGTTAAAGATAACTAATTATGTTAACATTTCCTGCCTTCACACACATGAGTTCAAGAAGTTAAATACTGCGGTTAAAACTGGCATAATGAGCGTTTACCTTTTTCTACAAATTGACGATTCAGTGCACTGTAAAGATAACGCTTCACAAGGAAAATATACAGTGAGCCTGACATTGGGAAAATATCATAGCTACTTTTTGTGAATAGTGTAGATCAAGCCTCATCCTGTGAAACAACATAATCTGATTAAAATCTACACTGTTCAAATATAATTTACATAAGCCCGTTAGGAGTTTCTGTTCACGTGTTTCGGTCATGATCATGACGATGGACAAGATGTACAGACTGATCTGAACATACACTGTCTGAAATTTCAATATATACCGTTTCCGATAGACATCGCCCCACTTAATTGAAAATGAACAAAAACAAATTTTGTTTTAAAAACATAATTGAAATATGGTGGGAGCTACGCTTATTGCTATCTTCAAATGTTTTAGTTGGGTTTTTTTGTGTGTGTTTTCAAAGTTAGATTTACCCTCGACAAAGAATGTTATACTCTTTTTCACTTCCAATGCAGTCTTTTTAAAATGATATTTTTACAGCTTTCAATTTGGAAGCGTCGATAACGAATTTTAGGTACGTCAAGATAGAACTGTGAGTTGACAGCTAGCAGTAGATAGACCTAAAATCATTCCAGCAGTCAAATAATTATTTCATAACTGATAAGCCATATATATGTACAAAATATATGAGTCGTGTTAACCCTTTCCCTCATATAGACGCTTTCTGACTCGTCTGCAGCAGGCGGCGTTTTGAAAACATAGTGACAAAAGAAGAAATTGCACAAAACGTGCAATTTCTCATTTTGCCACAATGTTTTCCACTTTTAGTCATAGGTTATCCATTCAGTTATAGAGATTTGCCATTTTCTGACAAAAACTGTTTAAAGTCGTCTGCTTTAAAAAAAGGGGGGAAAGGGTTAAACGATTCGGATGTTATTGACGCTCAGCGTTGGTGTTATATGTGCGTTAATGTAGTGGGCTACACTTCTAGATGTTATTGACGCTCAGCGTTGGTGTTATGCGTTAATGTAGTGGGCTACACTTCTAGGTGTTTTTGTAGGAACTATATATATGTGTGTAAGAAGGAGCGTATGTATTACATGCATGCGGCCATTTCAAAATCTGGTTAGACTGTGATGATACACACGCTCCCCTGTTTCTGTCTGATGATGCATTAAGACACCAAATCGCTTGACGCTACATATACATGTGCCCTGAAAACGTTGCACGTGTATTTGTGTAAGTTAAATGAAAGTTTTATTTTCTTGCAGTGTACGCTTAAGTATATATCGGTTGGAAAAGGTATTTCATTACATGAACTTCTTTCCTAGTTAATAGTGTATGCTTAAATAACATAAATACAATATATTACTGGATGAAACAAAAAGAATCGCATAGAAATCAGACAAAATTATTTCGCTGTAGATTTGCTTCTTCAGTGAAGTTTTGTCTTTCTTTAATCAAATAATAATGACCATTTCAGGGTTGGATTGTTAATGTACGAATAAGACAATTCGGAGCACATAGATGGTTATTGACGTGTAAGCATGTGCTTATTATATATTTGAGCAGTCCCGCGATCAAACAAACAGTGTGTAAAGTATCGACCCGTATCGGCCTAAGCATACCGCGCAGGCTTACCCGGATATACTATTTTCGCCTCCTGTTGATTTTCTGTTTCAGTTTCATTACTCTATATCTCTTTCTCCCTGAGACGGAATGTGTCGGTCCGGATGAGTCTGTGCGGACTGCGTAGGCTGATCTGGGTCGATACATAACGCATAGGCCATACTGTTGTGTTTTCTCGCGGGCGGCTCATTTAAGGGTTAGATTGTTTAGGCACGCATAAGAAAATTTAATGTTTATTGATGTATAGGCATGTACTAATTATATATTATATTTATACATATTTATCGCGTGTGAACGAATACATGCATATGTTTAAAAGAAGAAGCTACCGTAGTTACACTTTAAATATATTTTAAATACCGGTATGTCATCTCTACAAATAGTTTACCTTAACCCTTTCTCACATACAACAAATCTGCAGCAGACGACTTTGAAAATATAGATAGGTATATATCTCTACAAATCAAAGGCAATTTTGGTAAGACGTTATTTAGAGCAGCGAAAAACCGCTGTATGGAAGTTCTTTATAAAACAATATAGAGGAAATATACTGTTCGAGTGTAAATTAAGCGAAAACAATATAGCCAATATTTGTCAAAAAAAATAATTTTTTAAAAGATATTAAAGTTTACGAAACAAAAAAGAAAATGTGGCGAAGAAACAATTGCTCGTTATTCTCGTAATTTCTCATTTCATTTTGCCATGCTATTTTTTTAATTTCGTCTGCTGCAGATAAATCAGAAAGCGTATACAAGCGGGAACGGGTTAACACTTTATATGCTTATTTTCATAGGTACTTTGTTTTTGTTATCGAACGTTTCTATTATTTATGCCAAAACAGTTCGCTACATTAAATTTTATTACATCGGGTGTAGTTGCATGTTTTTAAAAGTAGTGCTTGAACAGTTGTGTCAAAAGTTTTGTTTTAAACGTGTACGCATATTCAGTGGCACCTTTTACATCTCATATTCATCTAAAAGATCTGTTTGAAAACAACACTGACAAAACATAGAGTGTAATTAGTTCTGTTATTGAGTAACACAGGGAGTGCCAATACTACAGGTCCCAACAACTAGAAAACTATGCAAACGTTATATGTGCTCAGAGCCTCAGGAATGAACTTAATAAATGAACTATCTGTTTCAAATTAGACTTCTAATAGATCGACTTTGAGAATGACATTGCATCTAACTAATATATATTCCAGTAACAGTCCTAGGACATATACGTTATAGTATTGGTTGTATTGGGTGTTTAATTGGGGTTTTACGCCGAATTAACATTATTTCAGATATATATCGGCGACAGTTCACATATTCATGATCCCTGGGTAAACATACAAGTACTAGGCTATGAAATATATCCGTGCTTTGGCACTCTACCATGCCCGTCTTGATGCGACTGGAGATCGAACCCGGGACGCCATCTTTCAAACACTCGACCACGGCGGATTCCCATGGTCTGGTCTTTATTGTAGATAAAATACATAAAGTGAAGACAGAAAATTAAATTTTGTTTTGAAGTCACCTGGTGTGACAGGGCGACATATAGGGATCACGTCTCCGTTGACTGTCAATCCGGCCGTCAGAACATACTGACATTTAACCATTATGGGCTTAAGGGGCGGGGCCTTACACAACATAATCCTTTAATTAATTTAGTTTAGCCCACAATATATTGTTTGTATATCATAAACAATGGATATAGCCCAAACAACTAAATTGTGTGTACGTCTGTCCATCACGCTTTACTTACTGCCATCCACATTGACCAACCACATTAGTATGTGTTTCTTCAGACAGTGTGTGTTGCATATAAAGGAAACTGAGTCTTTCTCTCTCTATTAAACAGGTTGCGGTGTATCTTTTTGATATATCTTTTGGACAAAGTTACATGAACTAATGCATTTATCCCTTTGAATGGTCATACGCAAAAGGAAATAGAAAACTTTTCACGAACGACCATAAGCTCTGATACACTTCTCGTGAACTTATATTTAGAAACATAACATTTATTTTTGTTTTTTTAAATGTTTTTGTTTTTCAAATATGTTTGTAAATTACAGGTATACTTGTTGCCTTCCGCTACGTTCTATATAAAACGGACCGCGCAATATATGAACGTGAACTTCGGGACATTGGAATCACTTACTATTTAGATCAGCCTACCACTCTGCATAGACTGATCAGGATCTTCTCCTGTCGTAGACGTGTCGTACAGCAACTTAGAATATTGCCATTAACTTCTAAACATACATATGTCAGTATTCGTGATAGAAACTTCAGAAGGGAGTTATTATGGATAATAATTGAGCCGTCACGTGAGAAAAACCAACATTGTGACCTCTGCGTAATGTATCGAACCAGATCAGCCTGCGCAGTCCGTGCAGACTGATCCGGGTCGAGACATTCCATTTCGGGTGGATATGGGTAGAGAGTAATGATTCCTGAAAAATCCACAGGAGGCGAAAGAAAAGTTTCTTTCCGGGTAAGTCTGCGTGACATGATTAGGCTGATCCGGGTTGATATTTTACGCAGATTCCACAATGATGTATATAATAGTTTACCCTCGCCACGAGAAACCGACCATCGGAGGTTTTGAAATGGACTGTGTATACAATCAGATTGCATATGAGCCGTCCCGTGAGAAAACCAACATTGTGGTCTCTGCGTCAAGTACCGAGCCGCACAGGCTAAGCCGGGTAGACACATTTCGTTTACTGTGGATTGTCTGTTTCAGAAATCATTTCTCTTTATCGTCTGACTTCGCTCAATGCGTTTCATTGCCTTATACTTTCATTTGACTTCATATGTACAAATCAGCCGAGCCCCGGTAGCTCAGTCGGTAGCGACGTGGGCTGTCAATCCAGGGTTGTGAGTTCGATACCCCAGCTCGGCCAACATCATTTCCGTCGGTTGACAAAAGTAGTTGTAACAAGCTTCATTCGTCTTCTAACTAATGGGCTAACAGTCTATTTCGAAAAAACAGCCAGTTGCTTGGAAAGGTTGTTGTGGATTAATGGTGTGAGAAAGCCAGGAAACACATGAATATGTGAACTGGCCGCCGTGATATGACTGAAAACTGGTTGAAAACGGCATTAAACCCCAAACAATCAGTCATATGTACACAGCCTTAATCCCTAACCTTACTTTAACGTAGTTATTACTTTTTTGTTTAAACCAGCGCTGATCCAAATTGATACTGCGTTATTAAAGTTTGATTGACGGACACTGTAAATCCAGCTTGATCAACACCGGTTATAAATGCTAAAATATGGTTAGTAAAACAACCTACTTTCTAAGGATAATTATGTTGCGTTTTAATTTGCTAGAATATGTTGATCTTAGAATTCCAGATGTATGTGTGTTGAATGTGTCAAAATATAACTAGTCTATATTGAATACGTAAGTTTTGCTTTGTGTTTTTCCCAATTCAAGCCGTTTAGTGTACTTGAGCACAAAATGTTTGATGAGTTATTGTGGTCAGTCTGTGTCCATTGTACGACACCGTCGTCTGATGATTAATTGTCATACTTTTGTTAGTTAACATGGGTAAATTTGACTTTAAATTTAATGACTTGCCAACAGTTTAAATGAAGTGACCAACATATTAAACACTTATATATAAAAGTAAATACAGTCAAACTTGCCTTAGACAGCCATCCAAGTAAGAATCAAAATGTGGCTGCCCGACAAAGGTGGTTGCTTAGTAAAAGTAAAACAAAGAAGAAAATGTATTCTTGGTTAATCTTCAGGTGACTGCTTGATACAAGTTGGTTGCTTACCAGAGAGGACCGCTAACACAAGTTTGACTGTATATTGATACATTAATCCTCCTCTTTGCGATAGCTAAACGATGTACACACAGTGTAATCATGACAGTGTATGCTTATATATTACCTTGATGATTCTATATGTATATGGTTTCTCCATAATGATATTTCTGACTGTCTTCTAATGCTCCACATGTACATGTATATGTATGTATTATATAGTATAAACATAAGCCAATAAAGGATTTTTAACTTTTAAACTTTTGTTATGTAAGGTATTCATTCGCTTGAAATTAGTGGTCATAACAATGTGTATGTCGTATTTGAGCGGCGCTCGGCCAAAAATACCCATACATTCTTTACGACCGGTGTTGATCAAGATAGGCAAGCTGGTCTGGTTCTACGCTGTTCGTCATCAGTCATAGAAGGTTTCAAGACACTTTATGAATCAGTAACCATTTAGATCATAAACATGGAAGCGCATGTTAGTCTTTTCCACAAGTGTAAGAACAACTTCTAGTACATTAAAGTGAGTAAGTAAGGTTTATGTGAACCTTGTACAGGCCGATCTGGATCAACACTGCTCATGCAAAACAACCTGTACCATTTCACATGGACGTTCATTTAGGAATTGACACCAATTCTGCGGCTATTTAATTATATCACAGCGACAGTACACTTCCCTTATAGTGGATTACCAGTATTAGGCATGGCACAAAACCCTAAATCTACATTCCTGCTCGTATAGAGGACATTAAAAAAAGTAAAGATCAGAAATCACGTATGCCAAGCAAATCCTTGTCGACAGTGTTTGTGAAATTATGTTCAAAATGTCGAACAGTGGTATAAGTTTAAAATATGAAATAGCTCATAAGAGCAAGTTGTCACGTGGTATTTACAGCTAAATTTGTTAGACTTTTACGCGGGCGGAGGGGCGATGTTTCAATCTGCGCAATTATGAAAAGTTGACAGATCGGTGATTTTTTGCCACTTTGTCATTTGTAAGATTAAGGACATATACAAGACTATTTGTCATTTTGAATGAGGCACAATTAAATTCTTTCGAGTTACATGTCACACCAGCATGCTGCACTAAATGGTATAATCGTTAATCAGAAGCACAATACGTGTTCCTTAACCCTTTCCTTCATACACTGGACAGTTTAGATATGAAATCTCTCTATAAATGAAAGAACATTTAATGAATAAAGATGAATTATAATGAAAACATTGTGACACATGAATGAATTGCCCATAATGAGCATGTTTTCCTTTTTCCACAATGTTTTCAAAAGTTGTCTGCTGCAGTATCATCAGAAGGTGTCTATACATAGAAAAAAGTTAAATAAAGCATTACAATGTTATTGTTGTAAAGCAACACTTAAGCGAACAACTTAAACCATAATGCTACCGTCGCCAATGATGCAGACGTCGCTCATTATGCTAACGTCACCGATGATGCTTACGTGCCAAAGTTGGTGATAACATTAACGTCGCCGATAATACAAACGTCGCTGATTTTGCTAACATCGCCGATGATGCTAAAATCGTCAATGGTGCTAACATCTTCGATGGTGCTAACGTCACCGAAGTTGCTTGCGTCGATAAGGCAGAGGACAAAGGCCGAAGAGGCCGAAGCCGACAACTGGGTTAGCGGCGATCCAAGTATCGACCAGGATCAGTATAAGCATGCCGCACAGGCTTACCCGGATAGACAATGTTCACCACCTGTGGATTTTCTGTTTCAGGTGTGTATTACTTTATACATCTATCCCCCTGAGACGGAATATGTAGGCCCGGATCAGGCCATAATGTTGGTTTTCTAGCGGGACGGCTAATATTACCAAAACCATACAAGTATAATAATTCTTTAACTTTAAACGCCCAAATTAAATTGCTACCATCGTCAATGGCATTTATCATCATTATATAGCAATTTCTTTGGTACCGATGTTGCAGCACATCTACTATTGTTAACCAATAAGATACTTATTTTGTAATATATATAACATACAAGAAATCATGGTTGTTCATTTATGCACAGACAGCTCCTTCGTTATAGTTGACATTTATACACGGTGGTTGGATTTCATTTGAGCACGGATCTTATATAAAAGAAACGGATGAAATACGTCAACTAGATTTTAACTGTTGATTCCAAAGACACCTTTGTCTTCATCATCTTATCAAACACGCGTTTGTCAAAACAGAGTTAAAGAAAACTTTGGTTTAATTAAATATCTGTTAGTTAAGCTGGTTTTCCATCTTGTTTTATTATGTACTTAATAATTCCGTGATACGCGTTTACACTGTAATTGGTCAAGAAAATGTCCGAATTATAATTAGCGGTGCGCTCTTCTGAGCATTAGTAAGACAAATCGTGAGATAATATTCTTGAAGTGTATAAACAAATAGTGAGTTATGGCCATGCACCGCCATCTCCAACATGCGTGCAGCGCTTGGATTTGTACTGTTTGCTATTTCAACGCGGAGTATATGCTGTATGTCATTTTAAAAGTGTGGTGTCTAGTAGTTTTATAATAAGTTTAATTTAACCCTTAACCCGAATAATTCCTGTGATTCGTATCAACACCATTGGTCTCTGATGAGTTATTATTTGTTTTTGGAGTTGTTTATGCTACATATTGATACATACGTAGCAAACAGTGTTGGCTAAGGGTTGACTGCACGTGGTGTAGGTAGATTGTGGTCTTTTTTGTTCACAAATGTAGTATACAGTAGTGTATTACGGTGTACGCAAATTGTGCTAAAAGTCGCATATATAGCGGAATAAAAAAATAAATGACAAATATAATTAATCGGTAAATAGTTCAGTGATTTAATATGATGGTATTTTTATTTTGGCGAAATGGATGAATACCGCCGATAAAGCATTTTTTGTTTATAAAGGCATTGTTTTAAATCCAATCATAGGTCAAAGGTCTAAAAAAAAACGCACCAATTATTTCATGCACTCATGTCAACGTTCTTGACCTGCTGATTTATACTTAAAACTACGATATTGCCCTTTAAATCTGAGGTACAACATATTGGCGGTTCAAAAACCTTTACTACATGACAGATTTACAATACACGACTTCGGAATCACTTAATCTTTATTAATAATTGATTGATTGTATGAGGTTTTACGCCGCTTTCAATAATATATGTTTTTATATCACAGCATTTCATGTGTAAGTTACCGGTACTGCTTGTCCATTTATTCTGACACCACCTAGTCAGTCAGCCATTACTACCATATGTTTAAAGTCAAAATGCGTCTGTAAGTGGGAAGGTTCAGTGTTTTTAGTTCTATATATGTCTTTAAATGTTTATAAAAGGGTCCTAGCATCGGGATATAATGTGTCTTCAGTCGTTTGGGAATGTTGTCAACGGCATTCTTAATTTTCAAAATAAGAGTGAAAAACAACAAGAAAACGTGGCAACTCTAATTATCTGTCACTTTGTAGACAATTTAATGCAACATTTCCATTTTAGAATTGATTTACAGTTTACCATCAAGAGTTCCTGTTTTATAAACGACTTGCAATCGAAATCATTATTATATTTTGTTCAAATAAAATGTACGATATGTCATTTTCATTTAACTCCATTCCAAGACTTGTTAGATATTAAAGTCCATTACATTACAGTTGAACCAATAAATTGTAAAGGCTATCTAGGAAGGCGTATCTCGTATTTTAATAAATCATGATGAATTAACAGACGATAATTGTCTGACATATTTCAAGTCCTATTACATGTAAATGTCATGTTGTCGAGTTATGTAAATATGCGCAATTAGTTTAAATGACCGAAAACAGCTTTATAATTCAACCACGCCTCGAAAAAAAAGGTGTGTCTGTACAGGTGGAAAGAAAACCCCGAGTCCGAACATTTGCATCTCTTAATAATCCAACTTATCATTAATACCACGTACATGCACTTGCGATACGTTGTAAATTGAGCCGTCCCTTAAGAAAACCAACTTATGGCATCTGCGTAATGTATCGACCCAGAGCTGCATGCACAGTCTGCGTAGACTGATCCGGGCCGACACATTCCGTATTAAGGGGAAAGAGGTATAGAGTAATGCTTCTTGAAACAGAAACTACACAGGAGGCGAAACGTGTATATCCGGGTAGGCCTGCGCGGCATGTTTATGCTGATTCGGGTCGATACTTTACGAGTCCATAATGTTGTTTTTCTCGCGGGACGGCTCAATTATGGTTGTTTAGTTTTTTGTGTTTTCTTGCTCATTAAAGTTTTGGTAAGCATTTAAAGTCCAAAATCAGCATCAAATGCAATGTCAAAAACGCAGGGGAAATCCCAATTGATAGTTATGCAAAGAAAATGAATAAGACAAGAAAAGAAAGTGACCAACAGAAGACGAAGGGAAATACAATGAAACAGGATGTAAAATGATTGGTGACGATGAAGTAGAAACAATTTGACAAAATATGTATTTGTTATCTTTAGTTCAAGTGATCTATGTAATTGCTTTTTTATATAGATCCATAATAGTTTATAATAGTTTACGAAACTTTCAAGTTTTTATAAACCCTTTATACACCGACGTTTGCATGAACGTGGAATGTGTCGCTGGTCCGATTGTCTGCTTGTCCATCCGTTATTTTAAACATATGTATTATAGGGACCATAAGGTCTCTCATCAGGCCGAGCCCCATTAGCTCAGTCGGTAGCGACGAGGGCTGTCAATCCAGGGGTCGTGAGTTCGAATCCCGGCTCGG
>JAUELF010254798.1:0-11670 GCA_031471495.1 Clinocardium nuttallii
TTTTGTCACTATGTTTTCAAAAAGCCGTCTGCTGCAGAGGCGTCAGAAATCGTCTATATGAGGGAAAGGGTTAAACTACCGATGTCATTATAATTCACGTCACGTTATTGTTATTACGACAGAATCTACGTATGGGTTTGGTTTGGTATATACCGGATCGGGATATGTGTATGTCTATCACAATTTCACGTCGTGTCATTTACAAACGATGTACCAAACCATGTTAGCTGGTCTCTAAACTCATCGAATGTTGGATAGGAGTGCTCTGTTACGTTTCTGTATGGAAATAGTTCCGTCCTTAGCAGCACGTGAACAAGTTCAGAGTGCACTATAACATTACGAGCTATATCGACGCCGCATGGAACAGGGAAAATACCAAAGTATACAATAATACGTTATGTATTTTAACTACTTACGGCGTGCACGTGATATATTGGAAGAACTAACTGCATGATTTATTTGAACTACATACGGCGTGATTTACACTTACGGGCGCGATGTAAAGTAAGAACTATTTTCATTTTCTTAAAAATGGCCAATTCGTCACGAACTGAAACACACCGGGCTAAAACCTTTAATGTTATGTTTTGTAACTGCTTACGAACACCAGACACATCTTAATGTTCAGAGAAAACAATTTGTATTTTACATCAAATGCACCACTTCAATGTGTATTATACATCAAATGCACCACTTCAATATGTATTATACATCAAATGCACCACTTCAATATGTATTTTACATCAAACGCACTACTTCAATTTGTTCAAGATTCGGCATCCTGGAATTAATAAACAACAATCAAGATTTACTGAAAATGAAAACTTATTTAATGTATGTTTATTACAATGATGTGCAATTACAGATATCAATATAACAAAAACAACTACAACAATCATTAGTGTAATTCTATAATAAGTATCTCCCATTTTTATACGTATGTCGTTTCATATAATTCATGTTGTTAATTGATTTAAAACGGTTATCAAAACATCTAAGACTTTTGAAATAAGTGTACACACATGCATTATTTCTCGTGTTTCCATTTCATGTATACTCTAGGAATACACTCTCTGAAAACGATACATGCTTTAAGATTTCCAGTCTCTAAAGGTTTCCATTGTTAATCCTTTCGATGCCAAAGGCATTTAAAGTATTTTGGTGAGTCAGCTCGTAACGTCCGCATTGTTTGCCACTTAGACATTAAATTTTAACAAATTTCCTGTTGTACATAACACGGATTGGTCTAATTTGCAACGTGTATGGATCGACTTTGTGAAATTCGGCAATGAAAGAGTTAAGAGTTAAAACAAATACAATGAATGAGCCGTCCCGCGAGAAATCCAACATAATGGCATCTGCGTAATGTATCGACCAGATCAGCCTGCGCTGTCCGTGCAGACTGATCTGGCCGACACCTCGGGAAATAGAGGTATAGAGTAATGCTTCCTGAAACAGAATGTCCACAAGAAACTAAAAGTGTATTTCCGGGTAAGCCTGCGCGGCATGCTTAGGTTGATCCGGGCGACACTTTACGCAGAGTACATAATGTTGATTTTATCGCGAGACGGCTCGTATGTTATTGCTACTTTACGACGTTTCTACTAGACGTTCGTTTTTATCACGAAAGGAGCTCACTTGATACATGGTCTCTAGATGACTGACCAAAATCTAAGAAGATATAACACGGAAACAATAATCAGTAAATTCAAAATAAATCGCAAAGTTTGGAAAGGATAGCATCCTCACATAGGAACTCCCCCTCCTACAGATGACCTTTGAATTCACAGCTTCAGACGGCATTTGGAGAAACATTCTAGGAAAGCACTTTCTTAAAATTAACAAATTTATCTTTAACCCGGAATGCTGTCAACTGTGTATGATAATTTGACATACCAGTTTATTCACGAGGTAAGAGGAGTTCAACCAGGTAAACTGTTCAAACTCTACCTTTTCAGGTTTGTCCTGAATGTCTTTATTTCGGTTTGGTTTGGTTAACATTTGCCTCTGACTGGTTACTCGAACTGTGAACAATGCATCATACATACTGTCTGACCACATTCAATGCTCCACATGTGTGTAATGCTTTGAAACTCCTTATTTATCTGATATGACAGATAACTAGGTCAAGCTCCTTAACTATCTGATATTCACATTATTATTATTATTTTAAGTCTCATCCATGTACAATCATATATATATACGTGTATTGTTAAAATGATATTACAAATAAAGTGCATAAGGCCTTTCATGAAATGAAATACAAGAGAATGTCACACGTAAAGTATGTACAACACCAATATCTGATCTATATCACAAGCATGTATCTAAATGGTATAATAAGGATTCGGATTCTAATTTCGTCTTATATGTAAAGAAATCTGAAGAAAGTCGACTCCCGAAGGATATAACATGCACTAACGCACGCATAAGAAGTAGAAAGAAATCTCTAAATCCAGGCCTCATTCAGAATAGGAGGGACACTTATTAGCAGCCGATTATTTTGATATATAAATACATGTTAACAAGAAAATGAATATGTCCTGAAATATTTAAATAGATTAAAAAAGTAAGCAATAAAAGAGTTTCACTCATTTAGATAAAAAAGAAAAGACGACGTAGTAGCATATCATAACAGGTTTTGGCACATATCCGTTTCATATCTGAATTGGTAAATACACATTTCAGTTGCTCAGTTGTATATGTATATTTAAATACAGGTCATAGGTTAACAGCCCTGTCGATCAGAGTCTGTCTCAAATCAGCATACAAATAACAATTCATCAACACATGCATTTCATCTTCAACAAAATTGCAAAAAAGGACATTTTCGGTCATATGTAGACAAACCCTCATTGCGGCCAGTCTCAATTCGAATCGGTGCAACACCACACCGAAACATGAAGAACAGGAGAACATAAAGATTCGATACTTAGTTAAACTGTTACCTTTTATACCAATGTTAAAAAGTGTATGCCAAAGTAAGTTACGATTTGTATAATCATATGCCTTTCTAACATCAATAACTGCACAAATGTTGCACGTTTTGCTATATTTCTGGCCTCGATGATATTAGTCAAAGAGGACAGACACATGGTCAATTGTGCATCCCTTCCGTCTGAAACTATTTTGTTCATCGGTAATAACATATCATTAGCCTCGACCCAAGAGAAATTTGCCATTACTAAAACATTTGTTAAACACGGCGTGTAAAACATTACAGTGGTATAATTTATAAGGGCTTCAGAGGGTATTCCATTTACTCCATACAACGTTTAGAAGCATCAACTGTTTTTTTAATCTCGTTCACAGAAATGGGTTTATTAAAAGGCAACACGTTATCATCATTACCAGAAGAATCGGATGAAGAAAGCTGGACTGAATTGGTCCTATTATACAGAGAGCCAAAGTCATGTTTTCCATTTATTTAAAACCTCTTCCATAAAGGAAGACGACCATAAAGGAAGACGAAGAACCATCATCAAGAATAACCTCCTCGGAAATTGTTTTCTTTATGCTATAATCAATGCCGACTTTACCAATGGTATGGCATGTAACTAGTCTAAACGTCTTAATTATCTGATGTGACAGATAACTAGTTTAAATATACAACTACGGTATCTTTGATCATCGTATATAGAACAAATCAAGTCATAAGTGTTATTAACCTTTTAATAAATATCTTCTTAGTTTCATTTCTATATTCAAGCACCGAAACGTTACGATCCTGTCAGACAACTCTTGCTATCTATCATTTTGATATGTTAAGAGCTCTCTTGGACCCGAAATACAATTACCACTACAAAAAAAACAGGATACTGTGAAGATTGTTATCGTCATCGATTCATATATCACATTTTTAGAATCTTTTTGAAACACTTACCAACTAGTGTGTTGGATTTTTTAAACGGTTGCTAAAACACTTAGCCGAACGGATATCAAAGTCACTTTTTAATAGTTTGTATTATTGTGTGTGTTCAATAAAGCACGTATCAGGGTAACTTGTAAATATATGGTATATCAAGTATATGTGAATACATGATCTACACTGTTTATTCAATTAGCTGACGGTATCAAACTTTCGTGTGTATTACAATAAGAAACCAACTGTCAAATCATACATTATGGACCAACCAATTAAATATCACAAAGTCCAGTTTATCAACTCCGACCGTTCGTAATATTCCGAGTTGAATGGTCATTGTTGTTAAAGTATTCAATGTTTGACAGATTATTGTGAGTTTGGTCGGGAATAATGTTGATGGGCACAACTCTGTCCAATCGAATATTTCGACTCCGCCGCCGGGAAGACTGTACAAGTTGTACACCATCCTCACAGTTATTCGTGATGGATATACCGGAAGCGGAATTGCATCGCGAGTGGATTGCCTGGTCAAAATGGTTGGAGGCACGAGAGAACAGAACAGAACGCGACCGACAATTAAACTCGCAGTTCGCTCCAACATTGTGTTCCACGAAGTCGGCACCTAGTTTTTCTTCTTCTTCGGTGAGTCTTAAGCCAATTGTAAACTTTAAAACCTGAAAGCATAAATATGAAGCATGTTAGTACAAAAACAATGTGAGTCGTCCCGCGAGAAAACTAACATTGTGGACTCTGCGGTAAGTATCGACCCGCATCAGCCTAAGCATGCCGCGTTGGCTAACCCGGACAGATAATCTTCGCCCCCTGTGGATTCTCTGTTTCAGGAATCATTACCTCTATCTCTCTGAGACGGAAGGTGTCTAATCGTTTATGTTTATCGATATCCGGGACGAAAACTGTCCCTATATGTTAACTTATTAATACAAGTACGGAGTTATCCCATCATGTAAACTTACCAACAAGATTACGGAGTCTATCCCATCATGTATACTTACCAACAAGATTACGGAGTCTATCCCATCATGTAAACTTACCAACAAGATTACGGAGTCTATCCCATTATGTTAACTTACCAATGCAAGTACGGAGACTTACCAATTATTTTAACTTACCAATACAAGTACGGAGACTTACAAATTATTTTAACTTACCAATACAAGTACGGAGACTATACTTAGTTGTTAACCTTCCTATAAAAGTACCGAGTCTATCCCAAATTACCAATGTTAACTTACCAATAAAAGTACGCCTGTAATCACACCGCTCCATGCAATAATTACCACACAGGCCAACAATTGTACACCCAATAGATACATCCCGCCTCCGTGAAACAACCCGTCCCGCCCCTGGGTGGTGTCTTCGATTGTTTCATTTGCCGCAAACAAACCAACGGCAATCATGCCCTAAATGATGAAAGATATTCAACAATTGAAATCATAATATTTGCGTTTTACGGAATCAGAGAAGGACATTGAAATTGCCCTTGTTAATATGGACAGGTATTAAAGAAGAAAAGCAATTACTAATGACACTTTCTCATATGACCCCAATAATGGCTCACGCGGGAGCCGCTATTTTGGAAACGTATTTTCAAAAGGGCCAATGCAAAGACATGGATTGAAAATTATCGTCGTTTAGTCATTGTTTAAAATCGATATAAATGCATTATAATTCTTACGAAATAATTCAAAAAAACTTTGTTGGTATAAAATGCTTTATGCATATATTTTGTTAAGTACTTCATAATAGTTTCAATCGAGAAATGCCTGTGTATCCACACAGTATGTTCAAAGATTCCATACAAAGGTGTATTAGATAATTCTGACAAGTTGTGGACATTTTTGTAATACTGAACAGATGAACATGGTGATTTGAACACTGTACAAAAATGCCAACGTGTACTTTAACGCGGGCAGGTTATAAATCATAACCGCGAAAGCGCAGTATCTTACCCAAAGTCCACAAACGCCATGCACAGGAATGGCTCCAACTGGGTCGTCAATTTTTAGTCTTTCCAACATTGATGCGGAGGTGATAGACAATACCCCTCCTATGGTACCCACGATCACGGACTCCCATGGCCTTATGACTCCACACGAAGCTGTAATATATAACACCAACGATGATCAGACTAACCCTTACCCTTAACCATGGCCTCATGAGGTCCCTGGTTCGAGTCCCGTGATGATCGGGTTCTGACTTTTGGATATTTCCCCACACACGGTGCGAATACTGGTTAAGTCACCAGGAATCAGACATCAAGAGCGATTAATCTAAGCCAAAGTCTTGTTTCGAAATTGATGTAAAGTAAATAAGTTCAGGCTAAAAACTAATATGACTCCACATGAAGCTGTAATATAGAACACCAACAATGAGTAGAGTCACCCTAACCCTAAACCATGACCTAATGACTCCACACGAAGCTGTAATATAGAACACCAACGGTGAGTAGAGTCACCCTAACCTTAAACCATGACCTAATGACTCCACACGAAGCTGTAATATAGAACACCAACAATGAGTAGAGTATCCCTAACATTAAACCATGGCCTAATGACTCCACACGAAGCTGTAATATAGAACACCAACAATGTGTAGAGTCACCCTAACCTTAAACTATGACCTAATGACTCCACACGAAGCTGTAATATAGAACACCAACAATGAGTAGAGTCACACTGACCCTGAACCATGACCTAATGACTATACACAAAGCTGTAATATAGAACACTAACGTTGAGCAGACTAACCCTTATGCACTACTTATCGATCAGTAAAGGTTAATAGTGAATCGTATTAATTACCTGTGATCCCGACTAAAGCGCCAAGAACTCCGTTCACGAGATATCCAACATCAAACTTCTTATCTTTAAAAATGTATCTGAAAATAGAGAACGTCAGTTACGATTCAATGAATGATTTATCTGAATTTAAACTAATTAAAATGTTTAGATACGTGATTACAATTTCTGAAGATTTACTTTATTTCAAAGTCAACAAGAGGCAATGCATTTACACAGTATACTCTGTTTAGTTATACAAAACATATGTGAACAAACATAGGTAGTTAGTTATTCGCAAGAAAGCAAAAGAGTATGTACTAAAACAAAAATACGTCAATTTCAAATGTATTTGTTATGTCACGGTGTTTCCTAAGTAAATTACCGGTAGTACTGGTAATATTCATCCTGACACCGATCGACTAGTCGTAATGCTATCCACACACTCCTGACACCGATCGACTAGTCGTAATGCTATCCACACACTCCTGACACCGATCGACCAGTCGTAATGCTATCCACACACTCCTGACACCTATCGACCAGTCGTAATGCTATCCACACACTCCTGACAGCGTAAGATCGAACAGTCCTTAGTGAAGAACGCAAGCAATTTTGTTTCATGAAGAAAAATATATATCCACGTAGTGTATGTACAAAATAGGACGTTTGAAAAGTTGGATGAAAAAAAAGGTGTAAACTCACGATAGAACTATTCCAACCACTCCGCCTCCCATCGATCCATTTAAAGTGGTTAAAGCAGCCCTGAAAATACGCAATAAACATAAAGGATCCGCTGTAAGATCGAGATCTCACTGAGTAAGCGATCGTGAAGAGTAATAGTGTAACGAGTGGCTATACTTGATCCGAAGTAATATTAAGTTCTCAGTAAATCAGCGACAAACGTAATACTGTAACGAGTGTGGCTTTAATTGATCCGAAGTAATATTAAGTTCTCAGCAAATCAGCGACAAACGTAATACTGTAACGAGTGTGGCTTTAATTGATCCGAAGTAATATTAAGTTCTCAGTACATCAGCGACAAACGTAATACTGTAACGATTGCGGCTTTAATTGATCCGGAGTAAGATTTATATCTCACTGAATGAGCGACAAACGTAATACTGTAACGAGTGTGGCTTTAATTGATCCGGAGTAAGATTTAGATATCACTGAATGAGCGACAAACGTAATATTGTAACGATTGGATATAATTTATCCGATCTAAGATCGAGATCTCACTGAGTCAGAAACAAAAGTAATATTGTATCGAAATGATAAAATTGATCCGGATTAAGATTGAGATCTCTCACTGAGTCATACACAAAAGTAATATTGTAACGAAATGATAAAATTGATCCGGATTAAGATTGAGATCTCACTCAGTGAGCGACAAAAGTAATATTGTATCGAAATGATATAATTGATACGGAGTAAGATCGAGATCTCACTGACTCAGCGACAACAGTAATATTGAAACAACAGGATATAATTTCGGAAGATTGAGATCTCACTGAAGGAGCGACGAAATAACAAAGTAACGAGGGGATATAGTTGATCCAGAGTAGGGCTGAGTTCTCACTGAGTCAGCGACAAAAGTATTATTGTATCGAAATGATATAATTGATACGGAGTAAGATCGAGATCTCACTGAGTCAGCGACAAAAGTAATATTGAAACAACAGGATATAATTTCGGAAGATTGAGTTCTCACTGAATGAGCGACGAAATAATATTGTAACGAGTGGATATAATTGATATGGATTAAGATTTAGATCTCACTGAATGAGTGACGAAATAACATTGTAACGAGTGGATATAATTGATCCGGAGTAAGATTGAGTTCTCACTGAATGAGCGACAAAATAATATTGTAACGAGTGGATATAATTGATCCGAAGTAAGCTTGAGTGCTCACTGAATGAGCGACGTAATAATATTGAAATGAGTGGATAAAATTGATCTGGATTAAGATTTAGATCTCACTGAGTCAGTGACGAAATAACATTGTAACGAGTGGATATAATTGCTACGATTTAAGCTCAGCAGACAAAGTGTTTATAACAACACAATGTACAGATATATAACTTGACCAGCAGACACAGTGTTTATATCAACGCGGTGTTGGGCGAATTACATGACCAACAGACGCATTGTTTATATCAACGCGTTGTAGAGCGAATTACTTGACCAACAGACGCAGTATTTATATCAACGCGTTGTAGAGCGAATTACTTTACCAACAGACGCAGTGTTTATATCAACGCGTTGTAGAGCTAAATACTTGACCAGCAGACAAAGTGTATTTATAAACGCGTTGTAGAGCAAATTATTTGACCAGCAGGCGCAGAGGTTATACCAACGAGTTGTAGAGAAAATAAATTGACCAGCAGACACAGTGTTTATATAAACGCGTTGTATAACGAATTACTTGACCAGCAGACAGTGTTTATATCAACGCGTTGTAGGGCGGATTACTTGACCAGCAAACACAGTGTTTATATCAACGCTGTGTAGAGCGGATTACTTGACCAGCAGACACAGTGTTAATATCAACGCGTTGTAGAGCGAATTACTTGACCAGCAGACAGTGTGTTTATATCAATGCGTTGTAGAGCGAATTACTTGACCAGCAGACACAGTGTTTATATCAACACGTTGTATAACGAATTACTTGACCAGCAGACAGTTTTTATATCAATGCGTTGTAGAGCGAATTACTTGACCAGCAGACACAGTGTTTGTATCAACGCGTTGTAGAGTGAATTACTTGACCAGCAGACACAGTGTTTGTATCAACGCGTTGTAGAGCGAATTATTTGACCAGCAGACACTGTGTTTACCAACGTGCCGCATATAAATATAACTTGGTAAACAGGCACATATTTTACTTACGCGACATTTCTTTACCAGCAGGCACAGTGTTTGTTTCAACGCGTCGTACATATATATATTGAGAATATTTAAGCTGTGATTAATTTATTTCCCCATGTATGTTTTCATGTTGATGAAATCACTGTTCATCACGATTGAGACTTAAACAAAAGACAGGATCTAGCCACTATTTTCGATCAATTATACAATCAGACGAATTAACATAGGAAACATTTATCTTACTTAGCAGCAAGTTTCCACTTCCCTCCGGAGATTCCGAATGTACTTCCGCAATTGAAAGCCAACCAACCCCACCTGAAAATATAGACTTTATTCTAAATTCCATTTTCAAACATAATTATAATAATAATAATAATAATAATAATAATAATAATAATAATAATAATACTTTACGTATAGATGATGACTCATTCAGCCATTGGCTATTTTACAATGAGGCCATCTTAATAGCTATCATACCGATATTATGTGACCTTCGTGTACTATGTTTGTAATATGTTGGTCGTTGATCCCCTTTTATCTGATATTAGTGTATGATATGTTGGTCGTTGTTCCCCTTTTATCTGATATTAGTGTAATTTGTGTAAAATATGTTGGTTGTAGTTCCCCCTTTATCTAATCTAAGTGTTATGTGTTTAAAATGTGTTGGTTACAGTTCCCCCTTTATCTGATCTTAGTGTTATTTGTTAATAATGTGTTGGTCGTTGTCCTCCTTTTATCTGATCTAAGTTTTTAATGTGTATGTAATGTGTTGGTCGTTGTACCCGTAATATTTGATCTTGGTGTTATTTGTTTATAATGTGTTGGTCGTTGTTCCCCCCTTTGTCTGATCTTAGTGTTATTTGTTTATAATGTGTTGGTCGTTGTTCTCCTTTTATCTGATATTAGTGTTATTTGTGTATAATGTGTTGGTCGTTATTCCCCTTATATCTGATCTTGGTGTTATTTGTTTTAAATGTTTTGGTTGTAGTTCCCCTTTTATCTGATATTAGTGTTATTTGTTTATAATATGTTGATAGTTGTTTTCCTTTTAACTGATATTAGTGTTATTTGTGTATAATGTGTTGGTCGTAGTTCCCCTTTTATCTAATATAAGTGTTATTTGTGTATAATGTGTTGGTCGTAATTCCCCTTTTATCTGATATTAGTATTATTTGTGTATAATGTGTTGGTCGTAGTTCCCCTTTTATCTGTTCGTGGTGTTATACGTTTGTAATATGTTGGTCGTTGTTCCTCTTTTATCTGATATTGGTCAGTGTTATATGTTTGTAATGTTTATATATACATACCATAGCATGAACATTCCGACTAAGGTGTTCGCTGGGTTACCCATAGGTAACGGGTTCTCTCCCGGTTTCTGACCGTCGTAAAACCTCCCGATCCTAGGTTTAAGGATAATGGCCGCAACAAGCGCTGACGTTCCCCCAACCAGATGCACTGCACCACTTCCGGCGATGTCAACGACACCTAGCGTCCGTAAAAATCCGTTAGAAGCCCATTCCCAATGAGCTGGTATACAGTACACAATGGTGTTAAGGAAGGAAAATATAATATAGCTGAGAAGTTGTGTACGTTCGGCCATAGCACCCGACACGATGGTGGTCGCTGTGGTAGCAAAGGACAGCTGGAAAACGTAGGTCGAAAACAAGATCCCCATATCATCTGAGTCGGAGTCCACGAAGAAGTAGCCGAAGCCACAGAAAGGATTCGAACCTGGCTTGTTACCAAAACTGAGTCCAAATCCATATACCCAATAGGATATGCCACCGAACACTACGTCGACTGCGTTCTTCATCATGATATTCACTTCGTTTCGTCTTGACACGCAGCCGGCTTCCAGCAGGCCAAAACCTGAAACAAAATAAAAAATATAACTTGACAATCATTACATTCCTGTTCCTGCAGAATAAATCATCACTAAAAGGGTTCATTTGGATCTGGCCACTTGAACAACGACAGTCAAGACTTTAATACAAAACAGGCTCAAGACTAGCTGGATCAATAACATATTTTATAACGCAATCTACATGAGTTCAGAAAAACAAGAGGGCCAAGATGGCCCTAAATCGATCACCTGAGTGATAGTAAATTAGCAACAAATATTTTACTGTA
>JAUELF010254809.1:0-11669 GCA_031471495.1 Clinocardium nuttallii
TTTCCTGTAAACTTATACATCTCATGTAGACATATACATCTCATGTAAACATATACATTTCCTGTAAACTTATACATATCATGTAGGAATATACATCTCATGTAAACATATACATCTCCTGTAAACTTATACATCTCATGTAAAAATTTACATCTCATGTAGAAATTTACATCTCATGTAGAAATATACATCTCATGTAAACATATACATTTCCTGTAAACTTATACATCTCATGTAGACATATACATCTCATGTAAACATATACATTTCCTGTAAACTTATACATCTCATGTAGACATTTCGATGCAAAAGTTGTCTGCTGCTGATGCATCAAAATGCGCCTATTAGTGGGAAAGTTTTAAAAACCTTTTTAAAATTCTTATATATACGCGGCTCACGTCCATTCTCCATGACTATTGGTTTCGAGAATCACAGAATGTGACTTGTATTGGACCAATGAGAGGGTTCGCAAATCTCCTTTCCCCCAAGATCCGGCCGGATAGTAGTGGATGTCCTCTTTAGCGCTCAGGGTTTCGGCGTTAGCATTATGACTGTCGGTCTGGTGTCAGGATAAATGGACCAGTAGTACAGGTAACTTATCCAAGAAACGCCGTGATATAAATAAAAACAACTGTTGAAACAAATCAATCAATCAGGGTTTTTTGTCCGTAGTCATGTCGAACATTTAATATAATTATATAGTAACACCAATGAGCGGGCAGTTTTTTGTCCGTAGTCATGTCGAACATTTAATATCATTATATAGTAACACCAATGAGCGGGCAGTAACGGCTTTGTTAAGAAGTTGCCGGTCCAAACTGGTCGTCACCAACACATGTGCAAAAAGACCGCCATTGAACCTGATGCTACTTATATTCAGAAGCTATTCCGATGAACCTATTTGGTCATCACACACAAAACTCGACCTGTTGGACTTTCGAAACAGTGAAGATCCAAATCAGGTTGGGCATTCTATCAGTTTATCAGGATCCTCCGTGTTTACACTCTGGTCGTACACGCCGCATAGTAAACGTGAATGAGCATTGAGCGACTAAATAATTGACTGATTGGATATAACACCGTTTGTTTGGTCATATATCGTGGCGGCAATTTTGTCATGTGTTTATGGCCTTATAACACCAGTACTCCACACAATCTGACCAAGTAACTTGATGCTAAGACTGTATAAGCTCATTGGTTGAAGAAGATTGACACTATGCATATTGTCATGTAAATCCCTGGAAGTAATCTTGACAGAGGTGGGATTCATACTAACAACCCCTGGATTGACAGCCCACAATATTACCGACTCGGCCACGGGACCTCGGCCACTAAAGCACATGTACACAATTCGATCGTTATATGTTAATCCAAAATATCACACAAGGTCCGTTATCGTATGACTTTTCCCGATCTATATCGAAAATACAATTTTAATGTGATCGCCAACAAAGAACAACGCGGAGTTTCTTATTTAGTTCCAGAGTGTCATGCGCTTGGTTATGTTAACGACAAGGAGTGTGGTAACAGTATTCCTGACGGTTCTATCCGTACCATCAGGTAAGACGATTTCTTTACTCTTAACTGTAATAACTGTTTTCTTTACACGATGGTTTATGAGAAATAGAATGGAATTTTATCCCCACAAACTCGCTGTTCATAACAGCGAGTTTATCAAGTGATAAGTCTTGCCATTATCTGTTAGCGTCTTTACATAGCACCAGTAAGTAAAAACATATAAATAAACTGAACGATAGTTATTTAGATGTATTCCTTCCGTAAACTAAACTTATTTGTCAGCAACTCGTAAAACATATTAGCCAGTGATTGATTGATTGGGGTTTAACGCCGTTTTAAACAATTTCTCAGACATATCATGACAGCCAGTTCACTGCGCATGTGTTTCCTGGTTTTCTCACACCAGTACTCCACACAACAATATTTCCAAGCAACTGGCTGCTTTTCCACATAGACTTAGCCCATTGACAGAAGACAAATGAGTTGATGCATATCACATTGAATTTTATCAAACATTGGAAAGAAAGTTGGCCAACCGGGATTCATACTAACAAACCCTGGATTGACAGCCCGCTTCGATCGCTACCAGGGATACAAAGAATTTAAACAACTTTAACAATAAACTCATGATCAATCAGAAATTCATATTAAAAATGACAGGCTCTCTGTATCAACATAGATAAGAAATAGTGTATTGTGTTTTAAAAATCATAACCTAATTATCAACAATTCCCAACGTTCTTATTGCGTTTTCGGTCCGGAACATGTGTATCCGAACACTATAGCAGTTCAATTACATAGAGGAATTTCATTTAATTGGTTAGATTACAAAAAGTGAACTGATATTTATGGCTCGGAAAAGTAAGTTACTATTTTAATACATTCATTCAACTAATAAGAAGAAATTAAAACCAACCCTTTATCAATATATATAACCTAAGAAGTATTTTTATTTCAATACCGAACGTTTCAGCTGTTTTTGGCGTGTTTGATTTAAAAAAAAGATTAATAATTTCAGTTCCATATGTTCTATTTGTACGAACATATTTGCTTTTGTTGGAGACTATCTATATATAATATTCACTCTTTCGTACATTCCTGTATTTATTTAGTACGGGAAAAGGATAGACAGAGTTGAACGCGAAAGTATGTATGTAGCATCACACGAAGAAGAGTTTATAATCAAAGCACTCAAAGTGAAGGGGCATAACCGCAGTTCACGGAATAAATAATGTTTAGGACAAGGATTTACCGATCACATTTTTTTTATCACATAAACTTCACAGGAATACCTTGTTAGTTGTTATGTACGTTAATTTAATTATATTTTGAGTTAAATGCACAGAATGGGGGTCTATCGCAAAAACTGTTATTTGACTGGCTGTATTCCACAGAGGTACGTCGTTGCATAGTTTACATTAATTGATGCCTTAATCACAATGCATGCTAAATGGTAGGGATATGTCTAGCAGTCACTATCACAGCTGCTTCAGAACAGGGAAGTCTAATTATTAGACTTCCCTGTTCAGAACAACTGAACACTGCTATTTTTCCATTACATGAACAAATACATGCACTGTTTTGTTTGATTTCAAATCAAATTCTCAATAAGTGTGAATATTCAATGAGCAGGTTTTAGAAGTTGTTGATCTGAAGGTTACTTATAGATCGATCGGTGATACTTTTTACTCTGATGTGTTTTTTTCCGACACACAATTTTATTAGTATTTATACCGCCCTAGCGAGTTTGCACCACGATGCGAATGAATTATGAAATTATAAACATAAGAAACATATGTTGTGCTTGAGTACAACATTAAATGAAGGAACAGCTAAATAGATTGGTAGACTGTTTACTACTACACAGATTAATATTAAAGGTATGGGTTATATAGAAATGTGTTACACTAAGAGGCGTCGCTTTGGATGGATACATTTTCATTTATGAATCCATTGGTTTAGACAATATACACACTACTCTCCCCTTCAAATGTAAAATCATCAATTCAAATTCAATTTAGAAATTCCAATCATAATACACATGCTGAACATATGCACATACTGCTTTTATTTGTTCCGGTTGTGATTAGCCATTAGTGCCAATGTCCACGATGACCTCAATTAACATAAGTATTATCATTTACTAGTATAGCGGTACACAATCCCAAACTCGTCGCCATTGTGTTATCTATGTTTACAACATTAAATGATGGAACAACCATATAGCTTAGCAAACTATTCAATACCACAAAGATTTACATGGAATACATGGGTTACATTGTAATATGTTACACTTAGAGGCATGGCTTTGAGAGTGTACACTTTTATTCATGAGTTAGTTAGTTAAGACAATAACACAACACTCTCCCCTTTCAAATGTAAGGTCATCAATTCAAATTCAATTCCAAAACATACTGCTTTAATTTGTTCAGTGTTTGAATGCCAACTGAAGAAAATATGCACATACTGCTTTAATTTGTCATTACATGTTGCGCGTGTGCAAGTCATGTTGACAGCATAGAAATACATTTAATTTTTTATCATGTCATTCATATATTTTAACAAAAACATTATTTCGAGTTTTTTCTTTTGGGTAAGTGATGTCAAAACAAATCTATTTTCGGCTATAGATGATAACAAGTTACCGCATTTTGATTCAAAGACAAGAACTATTTTGCGGTTCGACATGACCGCCATTGGGTATTAGCTGGCAACAAACCATTCATTTTTAAAAAAAATATTCCACAGGTTATTGAATTTCATTGACATTACGTACGATCTGTAACTACCAAGGCATCTCTCTGAACCCGAGATGGTGTTCAGAAAAGGAAAGCTGATAGAGAAAGACAGATTCCATTCTCAAAAATATTTCTTTGGATTTCGCCTACTATAGCAATTGGCTCTAACGAGCCCCTTGCTAAAAACTGTTTGGTTAGTTAATGCATCAACTGAGACTGCTGACTTGTCCTCCGAGCGGAGGCACTTGGTTCCGGTCCATGGTGGAACTGAATACTCTGAAAGTTGTCCTTGAATATGGGATGTTCAGGGTCTTATAAATACGTTCCTTGGAGTTTAAAACTTCTGTTGCTGTTAGTTTCTGGATTGTCTTGTAGTTTTTTTAAAGATGTTGTGTTGTGAATCAGTGGCTAGTTCCTGCTTAAAACATTGTAAATTGTGCCATATTATTTCGACATTTTTCAAGGGGTTTACTTTCTAGCTATGAATGTGCAACAGGGCTAGTTATTTCAATATAAATAATCTGATTCTAAGCCATATTGACTGGTTGGAAGATATATAGTTACCATGCAGGGGCATCAGAACAGTGGTTTATACAATGGTAAGCTTCAAATGACATTTCATCCCAATCCACTGGGAAAATTTCAACAAATCCTCATAGCCCTCTTTCAAATGTGTTCAAAGATATAAATTCTGAACACGTCTGTTTTTACTTCGGCAGGAGGAAGGGAGTGAAATGCCTAAACAGTAAAACACAACAGTTTTGATAGAGAAGTTTACTGTCATCATTGAACACATTAATAGAGTTCATACTGTGAATACATCAGTTGGTCCAGTACAGTCAATCAATAGGGAGACAATGTACTGTGATGCATTATTATGGTTGGATTTCCACAGAGCTATTGGTATATTCTGGGAAGACTAATACGTATTAGTGGCCCAGGTATATATACTCATTAATAAAAGTATAATGTTAATCAAAAGATATATTCGGAGTTCGGGTCATTAATATTCACAAGACCAACAATAAATTATGATTTATCATTTCATTTCGTTTTCATTCCGGCCTGATGCATATTTTCTTGTCTGTCGTGGGTTTTTAGATAAATATTTCTATATGCATCTGCATCTTTACTCTTAAACGTTATTAGGTCAATTAGAAGTTCACCCTAATCCCGAACTGAATTTTACTTTCAATTTTCAAATACAGGATGTTCTGAAAATGGCTCAAGTGTGTCAATATAGCTCAGCCTAAAAACAGGCAATATTCTGGTTATAAATCAGACAGAGTTTATTCAACTTTGTAAAAAAACACTTTCAACTTTCAACAAAATCATTATTGTCCAATGGGAGACAACTTTAGTCTTAATCTGAAAGGTCGATCCGAATTACTTCCCTTTGACCTTTAGTGTTTTTATTTAGTATTTTAGAGGGAGGTAACTACTATTTCTATTATTATCGATGATTTAAGCGATCGTTTAACACATTATTTTTATTTTTAACTGTTTAAGCGATAGCTTGTGAATCGAAAATGGCAGAAAAAGAAGAAGAGGATGACATGCAAAGGTAAATAAATTGGTTTTATTCCATTAAACAATAACATGATTTTATGACATCATCGTAAATCCAGACGTGACAGTGCCTGCGTTGACTCTACGACATTTTTAGATCTAGAACGTATTTAAGTATTTACCAGAGCTGTAGTTAAGGGGCGTATTTTCTTTTCGCAAATCGTTATTTTTTTTTTTTTAAGATCCCTGGTCTATGTAATACTCTGGGTACTTACATATGAGTTGCTTCGTTCACCGGGATGATTCCTTTGATAACTATATAAAGGTTCTTTTAATGATAAGTGATATATTGCAGGTCACCTTTAAAGTTTTACTTATGTTTGTATTAGAGTGACTAAGTTACTTTACTAGTCTTTAGTTAGACACAAAAACAAATTCGGACCAAAATGAAATAGTAAAATTTAAAAAAGACTTTGTGGTACAGATCAGGGCTTGCGTTAATGGACGTATTGGGCCTTTTTACTCCCGAAAAATGTTGCTGTACACCCAAAATTGACAAAGGAGACATCCAAGTATGTCCTTGAATTACGGGTATTTGCCAGAAATAAAAACAACTGTCCTATATATATATATATATATATGTCCAGTTGAAATCATGTGTAGTTATTCTACAGTCAATGCGCATTGTGTTTGATTAACCTTAATGGTTGTTTGTAGTCTCAATATATCGCCGTTACATATTTCATTGTAACATAGGATGCGAACAGTCAAAAAATAAAATCACATTCCTTGTACAGAAACCTGGACTAGGTTGTTTGATGTTTTACGCAATTTTCAACACTTTTTTAGTGTTTCCTTGATAAGTTTCCAGTTCTACTGGTCCATTTACCCTGATACCAGCCAGTCAGTCCTAAAACTTACCCCACAGCCCTGAGTGACAAGGAGGGCAGCCATTACTCTACTTTTAAACATTTCCCTCATATAGATGCTTTCTGACGCCTCGGCAGCAGACAGCTTTTCGAAAACATAGTGATAAAAATAGAAATTGCTGAAAACAAGCAATTTCTTCTTTCGCCACAATATTTACCACTTTTAGTCATAGGTTATCCATTCAATAATAGAGATTTTCTGACAAAATATCAAGTCGTCTGCTGGGGAATTGTCGTATGAGGGAAAGGATTAAAGCCTATTTACTCCTTTAACTAGACCTTTGTATGAATTTTGTATTTTTTTTTCTTTTCCAGTGCTCGTTTGAAGCATTTCTTACTAATTGAAATAAAAAAAACAGTGGAAGGACTTTTAGCTACAAATACAGTCAATGTTTGGAACACTTTTGGTGGATTAAGTCGACTTTGTAAACATGTGGAAAATATATTGAACCACAGATTAAAGTTTGTTGTGGTAAGTTAAATTACTCTCTCCCACAAATAGATGCATTTTGAAGCATCTGCAGGAGACGAAATGTTTGCAAAAATGAGAAATTGGTCGTTATGGGTCTTGGAGTGACTTTATCACATACACCAAATATGCAGCAGATGACTTTGAAAATCGATAGACAATTATAAACGCTATGGAAAATGACTAAAGATGTGTGATTACTGAAAAGAGTTGAAAACACTGTGGCAAAAGGACTTATGTTGGCTTCTTGGGTCGTGGAGTGACCCAACCCTTATATACAGCAGACAACTTTGAAAACATGTAGGCAACACTATGGAAAATGTTTAAAAGCGAAACTGTATTTACTGAAAAGACTTAAAAACATTGTGGCAAAAGGAAAACTTGCTCATCATGAGCAATTTTTTATTTTGCCAAAATATTTTCAAAAGACATCTGCTGCATAGGCATCAGAAAGTGACTAAAAGTGGGAAAAGTTTAATTGTTTAAGTCTTTCAGTTTCAATTTAAGATTTAAACTGTAACGTCGTGAGATGTCAATCTAGACGTTGTGAATTAGAACCCAAGCTTGACCAATATTCTCTTCGACATTCATCTTTCACCAATGGGGTAACAGTTGAAAAGCAGCCAGTTGCTGTGTGGTGTACTGGTGTGAGAAAGCCAGATAACACAATGGGTAGCTGAACTGGGCATTGTGAAATGACTGAAAAATAATATTAACCCTTTTCCTCATGTAGACGCTTTCTGACGTCTCTGCAGCAGACGGCTTTTTGAAAACATAGTGACAAAAAGAGAAATTGCACAGAAAGTGCAATTTCTCCATTTGCTACCATGTTTTCGACTTTAAGTCATAGGTCATCCATTCAATTAAAGAGATTTTCCATTTTTTGACAAAATATGTTCAAAGTCGTTTGCTGCAGAATTGTCATATGAGGGAAAGGGTCTATTTAAGCCCCAATCTACATCATTATAAGATTTACAATCAAGCCACCACCAAGTGAGCTATCCTGTTTTGCTATAACCTCTTTTTTTAATTAACCATTTAAACTTTTTTCTTCCTTTTTGATGCTTTTGCTGTAGACTTTTGCCAGAATAATTCTTTCCAAATTAGTGATGTTATTATAAATTAATCAAATGTTTTCAAAGAAACTAACTAAAAATAGATCAAAAATAGTGTTAGCTCACTTGATAAAACATGTATCTTTCAGGGAGATTATGGTAGTGTTGTGGATTTCTGGCCATTTGTGAAAGGCCTGAAGTGGCTAAATCCAGTTCTGACCCCTTTTATTGAAAAAATCAGAAAAGGTTCACATCAGAAAGGGGTCAGCAAAGGACAGGTTTGGGTCCGAACAAGTCTAATGGAGCACAATTTATCTGCACAGCTTAAAACTCTGGTGAACAATGATCCACATCTACGTCGCCATTACTTTGGTAAGTGACCAGTTATTTTATATTTTTTTTATTTAACCCTTTCCCTCATTATCATATAGACGCTTTCTGATGCCTCTGCAGCAGACGGCTTTTTGAAAACATAGTGACAAAAGAAGAAATTGCACAAAACGTGCAATTTCTCCTTTGTCACAATGTTGTCCACTTTTAGCCATAGGTTATCGATTCATTTTTCTATTTTTTGACAAAATAGTTCAAAGTCGTCTGCTGCAGAATTGTCGTATGAGGGAAAGGGTTAAAATTATGATTAACCAATTCCCACAAACAACACATCTGCTGCAGATGACACTGAAAATATCAAGACAAAAATATTGAAAATCTTCATGAATAAAAGTATGATAATGGAAAAGAGTTGAAAATATTGTGGCAAAAGGGGTAATTGCTCATTTCCTCTCCTGCAAAGGGCATCAAAATGTGTCTAGGTGTGGGAAAGGGTCAATTTGAAATATTTTATTTTATTTACACTTGCAGATACATGTTGCATTACTGTGACAGAGATTCTTAGACAACATTAATTGCTTAACCCTTTCCTTCATATAGATGCTTTTTGACACCTCTGCCGTAGACAGCTTTTTGAAAACATAGCGACAAAAGAAGAAATTGCTCAAGATGAGCAATTTCTACTTTTGCCACAATGTTTTCCACTTTTAGTCATAGGTTAGCCATTTAATTAAAGAGATTTTCTTTTTGTTGAGAAAAACTGTTCAAAGTCGTCTGCTGCAAAATTGTCGTATGAGGGAAAGGGTTAACCAAAAACAACCACTGCGCAGAGGACGACTTTGAAAACTTATTGCAAAAACATAAAAAACTCCATAAGCGAGTTAAATTATGAGATTAAAACCATAGTGGCAAAAAGATAAATTGACCATTTTTTCTTTTGCCTGAATGTTTTCAAAAGCAATTTGCTGCACAAATGTCAGAAAGTGTCTATATTTTGGAAAAGGTTTAACAAATGTCTGTGCTTTTATTGAGAATCTCCAGACTGTTAACTATTTCCAAATTGCAGATTAAATTTGACGAATCTGCAGCAGACAACTTTTAAAATAGTGTATTTTTGTTGTATGTGGGAAAGGGTTAACCCTTTTGCTCATATAGACGCTTTTTGATGCCTCTGCAGCAGACGACTTTTTGAAACATAGTTACAAAATAAGAAATTGCTCAAGATGAGCAATTTCTTCTTTCGCCACAATGTTTTCCACTTTTAGTCATAGGTTATCCATTTAATTATAGAGATTTTCTATTTGTTGACCAAATATGTTCAAAGTCGTCTGCTGCAGTTTTGTTGTATGTGGGAAATGGTTAAATTGTAAGATCAAGTTAGACTTGAAACTTTGATTGATATATTATGTAGATGGACACAAGAAAGTGGTAGATACTATATCAGATCTGTGAAACCATGTTGCATAACAAAAATCCATCGTCATGTCACTGTTTCATGTTCCTGAAAAAGAAGCAAACAAACATGGGTGATGGTGAAAATGTTGAATGACTAAAACATCAAATTAATCAGACAAAATAAAACGGGAGTGAAAATGTCGAAAAGGAAAATATAAAGCCCATATATTATTGGATAAAATTGTATAAAAATCTAAAGTTACCCAATTATGAATTTTATACCTGTTATAAGTTGTTCTTTATTTTTACATCTCAATTATTAAATGTTGTCTTGTTTGTTGAATTTGATATTTTGTTAATTTTGCATCATTAAATGTGATAAAATTATATCTTTGTGTTGTTGGTCTTAAAAAAAAAAAAAAAAAAGTTTAAAAGTGATACTAGTAACACTTTATACTAACTTTAAATTAATAATAATAATTTATCTTTTTCTACATTTGCACTCCTGTTTTGCTCCGTTTTATTAATTTGATGTTATCACTAAAGTCATATTACAGCATATCCTGACATAAGTGCATTGATCATAATGCTTTTCCGGCAACCCTGAGCGCTAGAAAAAGGGCGCCATTACTACCGTCTTCTTTAGCCTTTACTTTACTTTTACGGATGTTTCCTGACGTCTATGCAGCAAACGACCTTTGAAAACATTTAGACAAAAGTAGAACCTACTCTCATTTCAGGAGATTTTCCATGTTTTGATTATATCTAAATGTCACTGTTGTCTGTTGCAAATTTGTTGTATGTCAGAAAGTGTTAAGAACCGTATATTATTTAACCCTTTCCCTAATACGACAATTCTGCAGCAGACGACTTTGAACATATTTTGTCAAAACAAAGAAAATCTCCTTAATTGAATGGATAACCTGTGACAAAATGTGGAAAACATTGTGGCAAAAGGAGAAATTGCACGTTTTGTGCATTTTCTTCTTTTGTCAATATGTTTTCAAAAAAACGTCTGCTGTAGAGGTGTCAGAAAGCGTCTATATGAGGGAAAGGGTTAACCACCTTCTTATTTATCAACTTTCTTAACATATTCGATCTTACATGCAGTCCCATTTTGACACATGCTTTCAAAAATAAAAAAGCTATTATCATTACTTACTGTTATACCAGCTATATGAGCATTGTTCAGGTTAGACAGGTTATTATAGGGAATCTCTGTGTTGTCATCGTTGTGTTGGGGATCCACCACAAACCCATCAATGTGCTCTATCAACTGACGGTGTTTTACCAAGGCTGGACCCCAGTTTCTTGTTGGTACCAACAGCCTTTTAATAATCTGAAAGAACGGGAACCGATATTTTATTAACCACTACCCTGATGTAGACGTTTTCTGATGTCTCTGCAGCAGAAGACCTTTGAAAACATTATGTCAAAAGTAGAAATTGCTCAAAACGAGCAATTTCTCCTTTCTCCATTCAGTTATTATACCTACATTTATAGTGCTTTTCTGTGTGTTTGCATAGATACTTTCAAAGTCGTCTGCTGCAGATTTGATGTATGTGGGAGAGGGTTAAGTAAAAGTCTAGAGTTACCTGTCCCTATCATGAAAGCATTACATGGCACCCTTTGGACAAGGTGTAGCACATTAACCCTTTCTCTCATACGACAATTCTTCAGCAGACGACTTTGAACATATTTTGTCAAAAATTGGAAAATCTCTATA
>JAUELF010254820.1:0-11669 GCA_031471495.1 Clinocardium nuttallii
TCCTTTGCAATGTTCAGTTTTGGGCAGGTGAGGTAGTAACAATTAGAATTGTATTGGTCACGTATAATCATCAAATTACAAGATATGAACGACTTAAAGTGCCTTTGCGTCAGTCATTGTGCCGTTATGGATTATTGAGAAATGGCTTCTAGTAAGCATAAACTTTTCCGCATCGATGCGTATATCAAGATTAACTGACTTTCGTATGATCTTATTTATGCTTTATGCTTATGATTAAAACATGCACATCTTGTATCAGGTTAATCATTGAACGTAACACAATTCGTCATAAACATTGTATGGTACTATAACTAAATATGCCGTTGAACATGCATGTCGTGTCAAGTCATTACCTGGTAACGTTAATGTACATAGTCCGGGGATTACTGTTACCCATCTGGAATTTAATACATGGCCTAAAAGTCAGGATACAAACACTGAAGACAATGTGTATATATAACGTATAGTTTATTTGTTAACTCGTTCCCTCATACGACAATTCTGCGGCTGACGAATTTGAAAATATTTTATCAAAAAAATAGAAAATCTCTATAATTGAATGGATAATCTATGCCTATAAGTGGAAAACATTCCAACAAACGAAGAAATTGCTCGTTTTGAGCAATTTCTTCTTTTTTAACTATATTTTCTAAAAACCGTACGCTGCAGACGCGTCAAAACTCGTCTATATGGGGGAACGGGTGAACCTTATTCAAGTCCAAATAGACAACCAACGCATATAGCGCACAACCCAAAATATATCATTCGGTCTACTGCACTCGCAAGATAGGTAGACACGAAACCTTCGTGAATGTTTCGAGTTACACTAGGACTGGACATTGACGAAGCTAGCGGATTCTGCGTACAATGGACCGAACATTCCGAGACCCATTGTCAATTGATTGATTAAACATTCTCCAAATAATTCCAAAATGATTGCATTACGAAATAGTCGCGTGGAGGTGACGGCTGATCTCGATTTTCGATGTCGCAAATTCCAAAGTTTAGGTTTAAATAGGACGCGGCTCATTTAAGAATATGCCTCCAATTAATGTTTTAGATTGCGCCAACGAGCTATGTGGTCTAAACTGTTCGATTCCATGCCACTGTCGACTGACAAAGCCATTGTCATACACAGATAGACTAACAGGAACCTGTGAACATGGATGCAAACAAGGATGGACAGGTTATGGAAAGTTGTGTGATAAAGGTAATTAAATATTTAAATGTGTGGAAAATGTCAACACATAGTTCGTACTTACATTTCAACAACCTGAAATGTAATATCATCCGTATATATACATTTGTCACGTAGGGGGTAACATATTATCATTGTAATAATTGAAACCAAGCTATTGGTGTGGCTATTGTGGTAGAAATAGGCACTGTTTTATGACACAAAAAGAACAATATATAGGAAGATTTCGACAATACGTCAGAAATGCTTAATGAAAAACATTTACCGCCAAATAGTTCCATCATTTCTGCAGAGACATGGTTAACAATAATAATGTCAGTGCTATTTTGTTACAAGATTGATAGTAAGATTTTAAAACTTTCGAACTAAAATGTAATTGAGTTAAAATATAAACATTAGCCTTCTTCTTGTCTGGAGACAGAGAATATTAGTTGTAGTAAGCAGGTGCCCGTAAGGCCACCCGAAACAACCTCCATTCCAAAAAGAGCGTGAATGGAATTTTGATAAAAAAAGAGAGGTATTACAGATATCGTTACATTATTTTAGATTCTATGTTGATAATAGTACAAATACATTTATTTAACACCTTTCGAAATAAATTTCTACTATTAAGTTGTAGTGTGTAACCGAGTTGAAGATGAATCGAAAATATGTTGAGTCAATCGGACGAAATATAGAGTTGTTTTCTTAAATAGTTTATATAATTGAAAATGACTAAAAGTAATACTATGTGACAATAAGAAGAAGCTTAATCCTGCCTCTTGTACGTTTATGATACTAGATGCTCGGCCCATACATTTGAGCAGAAGAATCATCACCTGCTTGTCCCGGAATTCTCACAAATATAAACCTTCTAACAAAAGAAATAAACCGGTTAGCGTCTGTTGGTTTTTTCAAAAGTTGTCTGTTGCAGAAGTGTCATAAAGCATCTGTATGTGAGAAAGGGTTGATTACAGAGTCATTTGTGCAGAAAATTAAACGTTGAGAAATACAAAAATGGTTGGTATAGACAAAGTCTGACTTTAGCACAGGTTTGACTGAATACGAGAATAATATCAGGGATATACTTACTTTCAAGTCAGCTTTCTCCAAACTCAAACTCTCCAGTTATGCTAGAGCTATATAAACTTAATTAAAGGAATTTAGTTTGATATTATGTATTATTATCTCTAATTGGAGCACTCCTAACCCAACCAAGGGGTTGTAAGTTCGGACCATTGCACGGTCAACATTCATTCCGACGTTTGACAACGGTCACTTTGACAAGCAACATTCGTAGTCCACCAATGGGCTAACAGTCGTTGTGGTAAAGCAGCCAGTTGCTCGGAAAGCCAGGAAACACATTGTAGAATATAATGCTACAATAAATTAATCAATAGGAGCAGCTCTTCCTTTGCAAATGTGTTGATTGTTGGAAAGGGTTGTTCAGTAGCATGTTGTTTATTGACTGTTGATAACCATTTTACTGTTTGAAATCACTTGTTGTCGAGTCCGCTTTTGGTGAGCTCGACATATAGCTGTCACAATGGCGGTTCGGTGAGTGTATCCGTGCGTCCATGAGTCTGTCTGTCTGATCCGCATCTGTACCATGCATAATAGGACTTCTAAGAAAATTGGCGCAAAAGTGCACCATGATGAGGTGGTGTGTCGTGCACAAAATTCAGGCCCTGCCTCAAATGTTAAGATCACTTGTAGAGGTCAAATGTCAACATGAGTTCTGTTTGATAGAACTGACTTCTACGGGCAGGACATTTTAAACAGTTTAGGGGTTTGTTAAGACACTTTGCTTGTTAGAATCAACAGCTTTCATTTCATTTTCGTTTTCTGAACCCATTAACTATGACAACACTAAGGTGTTAGAATGTGATATAATATGGATGACCTTGGCCTTTTTAATTTTAATTTATGCATGTTGATACATGTACTTGATGTATGTTTTTTATTCTGTTACAATTAGTATTTGAATTAAACCAGGATGAAAATTCAGTACACGTCAGTCTCTCTATTGATATTTAACAATGTATTCAATTGTGAGTTTACAATGTGTGGTCACATGAGCATTGCAATGTATATGTGTATATGCCACATTGTTTAACCTATAAAATTGTACTTTGGAATATTTTTACAATGAGATGACTGACTTACTTCAGTGCAACCCACAACTGTACGTTCTAGCGCGAAATAGCAATCAATTCTGAAAGTGTAGCGCAATTGAGTTGGAGATCAAGCATTATTTTATATATATTAGAAAGAGGTAGAAAATCCTAAATGTGCAGTAACTACATCGAACAGATCTGTTTTATAAAAAAAACAAAAAACAAATGGATGGATACTTTAGTTTTCTTTACTTTCTATGATATTTCATTTTGTTTCTAAAGTGTACACACTATTTTGTTTAATACGACCTAGCGACCTGCAAATGAACATGTGATAACCCAAACGATTAGCTTACATGAAACCAAGACAAACATTCTAATAAAATTCAATCGTACTTGAGCTAAAACGTAGGTCTATCGAGTGCCAACTAGATGTTTCTTAAATTTGGTAAGGCCTTATTTTGAACAAATCATGACACACTGGAGCTTTACTCCAATTTACATGCACCAGAGTGTCCTTTTATTGGAAACCGCAAGGCCTACACCGAAATACTGCTTGTTACTTTGCAGGATGTTTTAAACGATCGCCACTAGAATACCTTCGGCACGTTCATGTGTATGTTTAGTTTTGTCCTAGCTGTTGTATAGTATTATATATATATTGTAGTATACATGTAAACTATCTACCTATCGTAGAATGCCAGGCTGGTACATATGGCGATAAATGTACGAGGAAGTGTTCTGGACACTGTGCTAATGGTACTGTATGCGATACGACCAATGGACATTGTCAACATGGGTGTGAAGATGGGTGGAAAGGCAATTTGTGTGATACAGGTATGATACTACTGTCTTCGGGAAAGTCGTCAAAACTTCAGACTTACCAATTAGCATGCACTAATAAGTGTTCGACCAAGGAAGATAATATATGACAAATGAGCTTTCGGACTGACAGGTTCCAAATGATTTCATGAAGTCTGTCAACATTTAACTTAAAATCTCGAGCACCTAATGTATACATTCTCGTAATTACTCCTGGGAATTTCGTGAATAACGATCTAATTTTGTTACACGGGGTTTTAAAAACTATAAAACAGACAGCAAACACTAACCTTTTTCCTATTTATGTGGAAAGTCTGTCGTACGTTCAAATGATACGTAACTCTACACTAAACGGTGTATGAGTATCATGAAATTGTCATTACCCATGGCGTCTATATTGAGAAAACACACACTGCTAAGGATATCGTCATATACACACATTAAAATAGTATAGTTAGTTTGTTTCGGTTTATTCAAATATGATGATGTTTTACAAAATTTGACTGTTTTTAAATTATAATTCTCATTGATTTTTGAAAACAGCAAATTCCCGACTTCACTCAACGTTTACAGTGTACTTTGAAAATATGGTACTATTAATAATATAGGTTTCAGGCTAAACCAGAACGAACCATTTCCGATGTCGTAAAGTCGAGATCTGATTTCTTTAAGTTTGGCATGAGTGTTATATATTGCCCGCCTGTTTAAGTTACGACTGAATAAATATATTCACCAGAGTGCAGGTCGGGTACATATGGACCAAGCTGTAGCCAACCATGCAGTACACACTGTTTTAATAGAGGCAAATGTTATCGTACAAATGGTACATGTATCGGAGGATGTATGTACGGTTGGATAGGAACTCGCTGTGATCAAGGTGAGAGTCTATAAATCCTTTTCTTTGTGGATTTATATAATGGAAACAATGTATATTTAGCATCAACTAATAAATTGCAGATACAATTGTTGCAGACAACTTTTGAAAGCATTCTGAAAAATAAAAGACATAAAAAGCAATATCTCCTTTTGCCACAGTGTTTTGTTTTCTGTACTATTCTGAACAATTCAGAAAAAATAAAGCGGAGATATCAACCCTTACCAATATACAGATTTTTGTTGTGGTCTCTGGAGATGACTTTTGTAAATATTGGGGCTAATGAAGAAATTGCGCGGTATATTTACATTCTACGGAGAATGTGCTGCTGCATCAGAAAGGGTGACCCTTTTCAAAAAATATTATACTCTTAGTTAGCTAATGTGGTATAATGTTATCATTGTATAACTCTCTACACATATTTATAATCATATTGATTGGTTGTTAAATCACGTTTTCGTTTGTAGCAAGGTTCCAGTTAATTATCTAGAATGTTCTTTTAATTAGTCTGCTGCATTCTACAACGTGGGAAATGGTAAAAATTACCTTTTTTTTCTTTCACCACAGCGACATGGGCAAACTGATAAGACTTTATAGCTTTTCTCATCAAAAATGTTTTCTTTTTTCAGGGATCGTTTTTCAAATAGTCTTCGCTGAAGCAACTAGGTGGCCTTCATCAAACATTGTTCAGAAATTTAATTGTATCAAGTACTTTAATTGCTGCAGCATCAGAAAGGGGGAAACCCCTTTTCGAATTCCGAAATAAATTGTTTTGATTCTAGCTTTATTGTTTGGTTGTAAAACATGATAGTCAGATGGCATCAGAAAATGACAAAACTTTTATAATTTTATATTACATTCTTATGAAAGTGCTTGTCTGATGTTAAGATAAATTGGTACAAAGGTTCTCTTAGTGACCCTTTACACAATTGGTTTATGTTTTGCGTAATGTTTCAATAAACTCAAACCTAAACAAAATATCACCTTGTATTTTGCCACAACACCTATATTTGCTAGCTCAGCCAGTAGTGACTCGGACTGTAAATTATGGGTTTAAGGTCGAATCTCAGCGTGACCAACAATCTTTCGGACAATTGACAAAGTCAATGCGACACCGGATTATTCGTCTTCAACCAATGGAATAACGGTCCATGTGGAAACGCAGCTATTGCATTAGAATAACGTGTGATTAAGCCAAGAACATGAGTAGATGAAGTGGCAGCTATGAATTGACTAAATATTGATGAAATGACCGTTAAAATCCAATCAATCAAACCTATAGTTTTACATCTCCAATACACCGCCCCATTATTACTTTCAGTGCTTTGATTCTGTTTAGTATTGTCCTAGCTGTTGTATATGATAATATATATTGTATAATAGATGTAAACTATCTACATATCCTAGAATGCCATGCTGGTACATATGGCGATGAATGTACGAACAATTGTTCTGGACACTGTGCTAATGGTACTGTATGTGATACTACCAATGGACATTGTCAACATGGGTGTGATGCTGGATGGAAAGGCAATTGCTGTGATACAGGTATGGTACAAGGAAGGAAATAGATGAGAAATAAGCTTTCGGACTGACAGGTTTCAAATCTTTTTATGAACTATGTGAAAGTTTAACATAAACTCTTTAGCACCCAATGTATACATTCTGGTAATTACTGCTGGGAATGTCTAATCCATCTGATCTAATTGTGTTATATGAGGTTTTAAACACTTTTAAACAGACACCACACAATAACATTTGTCCCATTTATTTGGGAAGTCTGTCGTACGTTAACATGATTTGTTACTCTACGCTTAATGGTGTATCATTATCATGGAATTGGCATTACCGATGGCGTCTATTTTGAAAAACACACACTGGTAAGGATATCGACATATACACACATTAAAAGAGTATAATTAATTTGTTTCGGTTTATTCAGATATGATGTTTTACAAAATATGACTTGTTTTATATTTTAACCCTCATTGTTAATTAAAAACCGCAACTTTACTACTTGACTCAGCGTTATTCAGTGTACTTTGAAAATATGATACTATAACAATCTAGGGTTCAGACTTAACAAGCATGAACCATTTCCGATGTCGTAAAGTCGCGATCCGAGTTCTTTAAGTTTGGCATGACTGTTATATATTATACGCCTACTCAAGCTACGACTAATAAATTATATTCTACAGAGTGTCCCACGGGTAGATATGGATCAGGATGTAGCAAACTATGCAGTAAACACTGTTCTAATAGGAACAAATGTTATCGTACAAATGGTACATGTATCGGGGGATGTATGTCCGGTTGGACACGAAATCGCTGTGATCAAGGTGAGAGTCTATAAATCCTTTAGGTGATGGATTTATATAATGAAAACAATGTATATTTAGGTCTACTAATAAATATGTTTCATATTGGTAGTATCTGATATATACATGCGGCAGTCAGTTATTCGAATAACCTAACTACGTTTACATTGATAGCTCGACTAACGATTATTATGTAGCCCGAACATGTGTCTTACATTGGCATGGGATAAATCGTAGTCTTTATACGATATGTTATACGGTTATCTATTCTATGTAGGTACTTTGTCCCCATGGGCGTTTAATAACTTACATAGATGTATTTACATATATTTCATTTATTTACCAAAATAGTTTTTAAACATTTCAAACACTTCGTTTGCAAAAAAACTGTGTTTATATCACACAGCTTGCTCATTTGAATTTAAAGTTACGGTACCTTATCTATCCAAGATTCTAAAACAATTTTAAAAATATTTCCTTTAAAATTAGCATATGTCTAAAGTTGCAACTGTTTGATAGAATTTTGTTTTCTGTGGTGATTCTTTACAACATTGCTAAAACATTAACAATTGTGACAAACCTCGGTGACAACATTACATGGGTCGTGTGTTCTAGACTAATGATAAACAGACGTGCACTACAGACTCTTTTTAAACCTTCGATAATAGATCTTAGAATGAAAGGCGCTCTTTGAAAAACTAATAACACCTTAAAATAAACATCAACCAGCTCAATCGGATATGGCTTGGCATTCTACGCAAATTAATCTTAGACAATTACAAGACACATCTTTATATCTCTTTAAAATTGATACGCAGGCATGTGTCTAAGGCCGAGTTTCGCAGAATAGCGCCTATATATAAATAAAAGTAACGTCCCATATTCTTTTTATTTTACATCAAAAGAATGTCCCGATAATAGATTTAGACACATGTGTACAGGATCTTGCTCAGGAGATTGTAAAACGAATTAACTTTAAATAAATCTACTGTTGTACATATGGATATATTTCCATAGATGTGTTAAAGACAATATTCCTTTATCAAATATATTTTCCCAGGACAAACTAGTACGCGTTATCAGATGCATGGCAGAAAAGTACTTAGTTGAAAACATTTCCAATTATCTCTATTTGTTACAGAATGTGATGCTGGTACGTATGGTACAAAGTGTCTATTCGACTGCTCGGCCAACTGTATGAATGGGTCTTGTAGATATAAAGACGGGCATTGTGAACATGGCTGTACAGACGGATGGAAGGGACAAAAATGTGAACAAGGTTATATGTCTATTAATATCATTTGCACAGAGTTTGGTGACAAAACGTTGCATATGTCTGGATTTGTTTTCACTTGCAGATATATAGTCATGCACATAGAAGTCTCTTTTACGCATCTACCACTTCTTCTGATGTTATACTTTCAACACATCTATACGGATGGTAAAGAGGCCCTTGTGTTCATGCTCGTGGGTGTACCGTCACTCTCGCCGTATGTAGGAAATCTCATTTTCGGCTTAAGTTAATTATCACTTTAGAAAATCATGCACGAGACAAATACAACGTATGTTATATAACTTCTACTAAACAAACTAGATTTCTACTAATTATTCCAATTTCCAAATACGATACCGTCGAGGAGAGCAATACAATGACTGTTTTCATTACTTTTAAACTAAATCTTTCCTGATACTGTAATCTTATTGTATTCGTAAAGATGTCTGATTATCATAAACGTGCTCATTGTTAGATATATTTCTGTACACAACACTATAAATGAACAATCTCGATATTTTAGAATGTGAGGTGGGCAAGTTTGGTCCAGCGTGTAAAGGAAATTGTTCGGAGAACTGTATAGTCACCAAGTCATGTAGTACTACCGATGGCGTTTGTTTGAAAGGCTGCAAACCTGGCTGGTTAGGGAAACATTGCGATACAGGTAAGCTGCAAACAGGGTATTCTAGTAGACTGGGAGAGAATCAGAAAACATATGGATAATTGAACTGACCACCGTAGTCTAACATACATAATATTGAAAAATGGCGTTCAAGTATACCAATCAAAATCGGACGGTGTTAGAGAAAGACATGAAATACTTATCTTTAATTTTAACTGATACATGTAAATGATGCATTTGATATGAATCGATATGTTTGGCATTGTACATTGTCGATCCTTCAAGTCATTATATCAGCGATTTTGTTGTTATTATATGGTGCTGTACTTCGTGTTGAAATAGGAACCATGCCGTTGTCAATCGACAGCCGGCTAAAAAAATAAGCAATAACTATAATATTTTCAGACGAAGTCCCGAGTTTGCACAAGTCCCGTTCGAGTTGTAAAACTCAACAAAGTGCCTTACAGGTGCATGCAATTGGATTTGCACTAGGCCTAGGTCTACTGAGTTGCGAGAGCAGACTGATAAGCCGAGAAGAAGTTGTGGTATTGGCCAACGAACTCTTGACATGTGTCAGAGAGGGGTGAGGGGTCAACCACTCAGCATTGGCCGCGAGTTTTACTAGCAGCAGATCTGCCCAATATCGGCATCAGACTTAAAGCTCGTGTACCTTTTGTTCGAGATTCGGCGACTCGCTGAGGACGTAATTTCGGTTAGTCGGCTGTAGATCCCAGCCAGAGTTTGGATATAGATTTGCACCATCCTTTCCGAGAAACAGAGATAAATCATTAACTTGACATGTGTCAGGTTCAAGCGTAAATCACTGAGTTGTAGATGCACTAAGTGCCATTCTGCCGAGTTTCGGTAGCAGGCTTTAACACCTTTTCAAAATTTGGATATTTGGCAGGTTCTCTACGCATACTTAGCTGTATGTTGGTTGATTTACATGCATTATGTGACAACCTGATATGTGCCAAGGAAGGTTGCTGTTTGTCAAACTGAGGCGAAGTTGGATTTCCAAAACAATGTCTCAACACATACTTAATAATACTCACTTTGAATTTGACCATTTATTCTCTTAGAGTTTTGCACTTGTGTGCAATCGAATAACATATATACCTTTTTTAAAAGTAATTGAAATACATGTGTTTTACTTTTTTTACAGTTTGCCCTTCTGGTCATTACGGAAGCAAATGTAACACAACGTGTAAGTGTGACGGCCATAACATCACGTGTCACCATGTCGACGGACGCTGTAATGTGGGATGTTCTCATGGTAACCCAGGTGGTCGTTGTGTCAGTTCAGGTTAATAAATTAATTAACTCTTTGTTTGTATGTGACAATGAGCGGACCAAAGATAATTTTACTTACGAGTCATATAATGTTTCCTGTATTATTTTACGTTGACCTGACTTGGCAGATTATTTATTGCTTTGACGTTATATACGTACATGTAACTATCATTTTGAAAGAATCTGAATGAATGAATGTATATTGTTTTATGGCGCATCGACAGCTCAGTATTGTTTGTAAAATCATCAATATTGACATTGGCGCCAAAACAGTTAAGATTAAAAGCCATAGACTAGCATAATAATCAATCTCTGATAATGCATTTCAGGTCATTGGAACAGAAACACTTTAAGATAAGACGTCACATATCCATCTAGTAATCAAGTAGATATATTAGAAAAAAAATCCAAGACAAGTATTTCTTGTTATATTTGCAATTAATTTCAGTTCTGCCATCAACTGGAACAAAGGTATTTAAGGTACTTATTGGAGTGATAAGCGCGGGTTTGGTATTGGTGCTATCTGCCATTGTTGCTGCAATATTTATAAGACGAAGGAAACTTAATAAACGGTAAAAGCGATGCATTCCTTTTTATCTCATTATTTTCGAGTGTGTTCCTCAATAGTGTAGCGGTCAGATCGTCCAACGCATACGCGGAAGACGAGAGTACGGGTCGTTGCATGCGGATCATACCATTAATTTAACAGAGTAAACGTATCAATGGTGTGGTGATTAGAGACCTTTTCCCTATAGCGGTAGCGGGAGATCCTACTATGAAATGTTAAAAGAAAGTGGCTTCCCTCCTTTGAACTTGTATGTATATAATTTAGACCGGAGCAATTTGGTCTGGGGCGAAATAACCAGCAATACCAATCATTTAATATCGAAAGAGCTCGATTAAACTAACAATTTATTGAAAGTGGTGTAAAGCACGATTCACACAAGCAAACCTAAAGACCTATCATGATTGAACATTGAGTAATTTCCGTGTGTTCCGTATACGTATACGATATTTTATACTTGCTGGTGACGAGTAATTAAAGTATCTTTCTCTGCTGTTTATAGACAAATCAATGTGGGCGCCAATATCAATAGCAACGGGGTAGTGGAATTTGATTTGATGCCAAACACGGTTGAATACAATCAGATTGAATGTGCTTCAGCAGATGTT
>JAUELF010254831.1:0-20956 GCA_031471495.1 Clinocardium nuttallii
CGTACGAGTAAATGAATAGTAAACTCTTCTGTGTTATTTAATGTTATTCGAGATAAAGATATTTCTTACCTGAAGTTGGCAGACCCACAGACGAATACAAATTTCTGGTTCTGGGCCTTTGGATAACGAAATTAGTTGTAATCGTTATCTCGGAAACCAGCTGCATATGACGTCACCGGATGTGGAAAAATGTCGGTTCTCTGCTTTGTTCTATGTAATTTCATTGTATTTTCACGAACCGGGTCATAATAAAATTGTGCACTCAATTTTTTTCCATACTGAATATAGGAAATTTCTTATAATTAAGGTACTACCTAAGAACGAGCTGCGCTCGTTATCAGAATAATTTGTGGATGAGGATGAATATGTTTAGATTAACCTACTAATTCTAATTAAAACTAAGCACCCATTTCACTGACTACATTTAAACTATTGTTATTGTTACATTAAATAGGAATAGCCGATTACCAAAGCAATTAGGCAAATACATGGAATTTCTCGATTTTTTATTTTGCAAATATTTTTTCAAAAGTCGTTTGCTGAAACTGCCTTCAAAATGCGTCTCTATTGGGGGGGGGGCTAAAAACAGTTCACACAGCTTACACAACTGGGTCGTTTTTCGGTGCCAATAGTGATGTATATTTTGTGAAATCAGTGAAAACAGATGATATATATGCTTTATATATGTTGTATTCTCAAGTGTGTCACATACACATACATACAGACCGAGAATGCTGTGATATAATGATCGAATCTGTATTTCATTTTTTTTTCACACGAGCGGTGATCAGCGAAAACCTACATATAGACGTAAAGTCAAATACTGATAGTTCTGATTAAAACATACATATATAACTTTTTACTTTTCGAACTTGTATAGACGTTATTATAATCCAATGTACATGGGTTGTTTTACATGTAAACGAACCACACAGTTCGGAAACAAAGTCAATGTTAACATTTCAATCATTCGTTTATATTTATATTTATATTCTAGAGTAAAGTTAGGATATTGATAACTTGGAAATCATTTATCTATCATTGAGTACTACACCTTACGCCATGCACCTTTTTTCTTTAATCTATCTCGATGTGAAACGCAGCGGATGACGGATGTTGCTCATTGATATTGTACTGCATTCATATGTAGTGTTAATGTAATCTGCATCGCTGTCATCTGCAATCGTACCATCGTGCCTTACCCAAAACATTCCCGAAATAAAAATCACTTTTGATCTACTAAGATGACTGTCACGTTAAACGATTTTCTAATTTCACATAGGCAATTATAGTTGCGTATCTTGGTTATACTTGAACTGAATAATACTGAATAAAGAGAGAAAGGTTCAAATGAAACAAAAGAAAATTCATAGCTAGAAAGCAGTATTGAACGCCGAATCCCAATAGTTCAAAACAAAATGTGTCAATGAATATTAGATGATCATGGAACTAGAATACAAAATTAACAATAATAGAAGCACGTGGAAAACACCTTATTAGCATGTGTAAGTCTGCTAATCTTCTGTTGTTTAATGGTAGATTATTAGAAGACAGACATATCTTAGAGTTTACATTAATACATGATAAAGCAAACACTGTCAGATATTATGTATAAGCGCTAACAACATTATTTTAAATGTTTTTCTACAATTTAAATCGAATCAAATAATGAGTGTTCCGACCATCGTGCTGTGCAGTTCTCGCTGCGTTGTTAACGCCTCATTTAGTCACGTGACCGTGTGAACGGTCAAGGATAAACATTTAAAAATTGGAATAGCTCACGTGAGACTAGGTTCTATGACAGCATGCTAAAAAAGTGATCCGTACTTGACATTTGAACACATGACTAAGATAGTACACATGTATCCATTATTTACTGATTACAATATTTTATCATCTCAATGTTATGGGATAATTCATTTGAGTACTTTGAAAGAACTAAATTAAAAAAAAATCAAAATAAATAGCAGTCCGAATAGAACATAAGACATGGTTTTCTGGAGAATGCTAGCCAGCTTGTAAAGAATTTAATAAAACACGAAATATATTTCTGAGAAATAAAACTATTGAAATACGAACAGTAAGTTTAAATTAAAAAATATCAAACTTTAAAATTAAACGTTAAAACAAAATTCGAACAGACTGAAGGGTACCGAAGAACGAACTTAGTCAATGACAACTTGAAAACATTTTGGAAAAAGGTGAAATCTCAATATAAAATTAGTTCATTTAATCCAACTAATGTAACAATCGATCACCTATCACGGTATCTTAAATATATGTATGTTCCAAATTCAAGTTCAGAAGAAGACGATTGTAGTAATTTAAACAATAAAAATACTCCATTTCGTGCTACTGACTTGGATCTATTTCTTCCTCTCTTTCTCACTCTCCCACCCCTCTCTCTCCCTTTCTCTGTGTCTCTCCTTTCTCTGTCTCTCCCATCTCTCTCTTTCTCTTTCACACACACACCCACTCTCCCTCTCTCTTTTATACACTCTCTCTCTTTTACACTCTCTCTATTTCTCTCTTTCTTTCTTTCTCTATCCCATCACATATTTTCTAATATACCTTGTACCTGACGGTTTAAGTATTAAAGTTAATATTATGTTATGTTATTAAATGTTATAACCGAATATTTAGAGAATGAATTTTCAGATGGACTGTTGTGAAGGATTATTGATTTCCATTTTCAAGGGAAGTTAACATGTGCCCTAGCATTTCAGAGGCATAACATATTATACAAAATATTCTAAAACTATCTTATGGGCAAACAAACATGAACAGAAAAGTGAAAATATGTACGACATTCAGCAAAATAAAGCGACAATAGACTGTATGTTTGTGTTACATGCTCTTATCTCAAACACGTTGTCTAATAAAAAGAAATTATTCGCCGCATTCCGCTTTGGGAACATATGTTTGAAAAACTTGACCGTTTAATTTTATGGTAGAAGTTATTAAATAACATTGTTAGGTCAAAATGTGTCTGAGCATTAAGATAGATGTATGCAACTGTAAAATCAACTGTTCGATATCAAAACGTTAAATCTTTTAATTCATAAATCGGTGTAAAAAACGGCGATCCGTGCAGCACTTTTTATGTTATTTCTTTTTTCTGAAAGATTATTTGCAACACATCAAAAGTTACATGCAATTTTTTTTCTTAATATTTGGACGTCACACTAATTATGATATTTATTTATATAATACAAAGATTTAACTTGTTAAATCATTTAAATTCTTAGTACATTTTTCTTAAAAATGGTAAGTGGACACAGACTCAAACAGGCAATCTTGAGCGTCTTTAGCACTACATAACTTATGATATTTAATCAAATAAAAATGACGTTTCAAAGAACGACGGGCCCATATTTAGAGAATGTATGATTCCATCGATGTAGGAGATTCTAAATTGTGTATAAAGTTATTAAGTGTTAAAAGATCAACCAACCGAGGAAACGGAGATTTAGAAACTACACAAGTTTACATTCAAAGAAAAATAATAATGATTAAATATTGGACAAAAATTCTTTCTCTAAACGAAAATAGTACTTTGTTTAAAATTAAAACGTATAAAATGTTAAACACCAACAATATTCATAAGGGAATTACGTAATTCACTTATGAGTGAAACTTATTTAGAACTTAAAATGTACAATTATCACTTCTTTAATCTTCCGAATATTGTATTTACGCTTTAAAGTTTATTGTATACACTTACCTATTTCAAGCGTATACATTTTTCTTGCAGACGAAATTAACAAAACTGCTATGATTTTCAGAGTTAAGCTTACAGCGATGATGTTCTTTACACATATCAGCACTATAGTAAAACTTGATGAGCTGCGTTACATTGGTTTTAATTTTCTGGCCGTTTTTACCCGAATACATCCGATATAAGTTTTCAGAGATTTGCCCTTTGACACAAAATGTCATTTTGAAAGAGCAAACTGTAATAAAGTTTTACATTTTAGAAATGCTTGGATAAACTAACGTAAAAGAAATGCGTTAAAAAGGATTGAACAAAATAATTCAGTAGCTACTTGATGTTTGACAAGAACCAAAGTTGTTTTCTGTAATGTCAAATAGAAATGATGGTTCTAGAAATAAACTTTAATTCTAATTAATAAGTCAAAGGTATTAGTACTTAAAATTTCAATGTTCGATGGCAATGTCATGTAAATATCAACTTTGGCTTCCGAAAGATGCTCGTCAAATGTTGAAGAGTGTGTTCTTTTACGTAGATATGTTGATTTTCGATTTCCCGTAAGGTAGGTAACAACTGAAGTCGACATGAACACCCGTCATAATAACTTGTAATGTTATACATTTAATCAGAAAGGGAGATGTTTATTTTGTTGTTGCAGTGCGTCTAACGCCGATGACAGCGAAAACGCCAACCTTGCCTGTCTGATACGAGTTACTGATGTTAACGACGAACCTCCACAGTTTGTTCAAGAATCGTTCACCGTGGACACTGTTAACAATGTTGCGATAAGTAAGGATATTATTTGAATACACATAATGTTGTCTAGTATAGAGAAAATATCTCTCAAAAAGTATGTATATGTTGTGAGTGACAATGGACATGTATTAAATGATTTGATGCTATTATAGAATATGCAGTGAAACTGACGAAATGTTATGGACTAACATGGACTAACATGGACTAATAGTATGCCGAGTTATAAGGAATTTATAGAGAACCACTTAACCTTGAATGTACGAACTGAAATGAACCTACATCAGCTTAATAGAAGCTCCTGTCACATTGTGTAGATTGTGATAAGATGGAGAATATATAAAGGCTAATTATTACATACATTTTTCAAAAATGCTAGTTGGTACATTTCGTAAGGACGGGCTCAGTAATGTATCAGTCTGATTGGGGTATTAACTGTTCGCATTTAATCAATTTGCGTGCTATAAATCAAATTCATAAATTTAACATTTCACGATCCCTGTACTTTATAAAACATGTTTAACTTCCTTATTTGATCATCGTTTATCGTGTACGGAAACAGAATACATGTGGATAGGTAGCCATTTGCCCCGGAAGAAGAATCTTGTGAGATGTACTAGTGTGAGAAAACTACGAAACACATGGTTTGGTGAACTGACCGCTTTGATAAAACTGAAAAACCGTTGTAAATATATGACGTATTTGTAAACAATGCAGATATACATCACACTCTGTTGATGCGCAAATTTGTATCGATATATCCAAGCCACAAACGTCCTCTGTTTGATTGTTTTACAAACACCTTTTCATGTACAAAACTATATTTACATATTTCTTTCAGACACGACTCTACTGACAGTTGCAGCAACCGATAGAGATGTGTCAGATACGTTTAACAAGGTTGTGTACAGTATTAAAGGTTAGTGACGGTACTATTGACTTTTGTTTATAAGGTGTTTACCGCCGCTTTCATCACTGTTTTAATCATATTACGGCACTGCATGGGTAAGTTACTAGTTCTACTGGTCCATTTATCCTGACACCAGATAGTGCGTCGTATTGCCCATCCAACAAACCTGAGCACCAATGAGGGAAACGCATAACTACCTGTTTTGGTAAGACCCAACCCGCGGTCAATATAACTGAGTATTACAGGAACGGACCCTGGTTGTAGAGACCGAGAACGACAGGAAACAAAAGCAAACATATATGTATATGCATAGTTTAACGTTAATGCGAGGAGTTCGATTACAAGGTAAATATTGAACAAACTGTTCAATAATATGATAATGAACATTTTTTTGCTTACACTAATTGAAAGTATGTTTCTTTCACAGTAGGAGCAGACAGTGCGAACTTTACCATCAACGTTGCCACGTTATCAGCGCTAAAACAGTACTGACTGCTGCAGGTCCTTTCAACTTAACGCTTAAAGTGGTCGCTAAAGACAACAACATCGATACATTCACAGACGAGGCATCAGTGAGGGTGTGCGTTGGTTGCAAAACAAGTGGTTCTTCTTCACCGCAGATAAGCCTTTTTGCCTCCATGGCTCTTGTCATCAGTGTTGTCCTGATGTAATACGTGGTTAAAATGCGCGTGGAATCGAAGTTACACTTAAAAAGATTTGAGATCACTATACCCTGAACACTATAATTTGCCTGATCTGTATAACCAAAATACTGATGATTCTCGATAACTCTTAACATAACTTGTTATAATCCGGAATATCCGGATAACTCGAAACAACTCATGGAACGATTTGTCTTTTTAAAAATATAATCAGCATAGTTATTGATATAACTGTATCACTGGCTTGCTGGAAAAAGAGCCCATTCCAGTACTGTTAAATAATGTAGCTGACAACTAATAAATGAATTAAGCAAATCTTGAAGGAACCTCGAAAACATCGAAGAAACTTTTTTGACGCTTTTAACTTCAAGTTATCGTGAGTCCATTGTACATGAGAATCAACGACTGTGCCTTATTTGCATCGGTTTTAGTCTGACACTAGTCAACATGTACATAATTGTGTATAATTTGAGTTGTTTAACAAGTTTTCATGAATGAATTAATCTAGTCCAATGCTTAAGTTTACAAAAGATTTTAGAACAGAAAACATTGTGGGTCAGCTTAAAGACACCGAAAGTTGTCAATATCTTCGATTACATGGGCTTTTATCATAGAACTTTATAATCAGATTTTGTAGTATTATGATATAATGTATTTTACTATTTATGAAACATCATCAATGCCATTCTCTCCCCCAATATATACTACAGTTTGTGAGAAAGAGAGATATCGTTCTTTAAGAACAATTTCCCCTTTTTGAAATTTCTTTTTCAACATCGTGTCAAGATGTACTCTATCAAATGAATATAATGGAGATACTTTTAAACATTATCGGATCTAAGATTGTATTTTTGCGAATGATATGTTGATACATTGAAAGCAAAAATATGGATTTGTTTAATTTATATAATATCATATTGTGCGGTTTAAGATTCCCGTAATTTAAATGGTTCATATACAATTGGAATTTTCGTTTACTCCATTTTTCAAAAACATTTTCTCAAATCTCTAGTATTTAAAAAAACGAAATATTTAATCCGTATTTTTAAAGAATACATAGCCGACAAATATTTGTTTTATTGTCCAAAAACACATGCACTTCCTGAGTCATGACCCGTTAATGCCGAATCATATAGCGTCCAAAGCATCAGCAATCCATCGGATGCTGGACGTACGCAAACAATGGCCAGCGAATGGCTAACGTAGCTTGCCATGACCAGTCACGTAATGTGTCTCCACTGGTCCATAAATACGTGTCACAGTCTGAATTAGTACACAGCTGGAGGGAATACATGTAAGCGGCCCGGTTAGCTCAGTCGGTAGAGTACTTGCCCTGAAAGCGAGAGGTCCCGGGTTCGAGCCCCGGACTGGCTGCATGTTTTTCTCTCCTTGTGACATTGGTGGCCAATGTGGGGGCTGTGACAGCACTGCTTGGTCAGTCTAATAGCGCTTGCAGTGTGCTTTATGAAATCCTTGGGACTGGAATCCCGAAATTCGAGGACGAATTTCCAGTTACCAGGGGTGTATGTCACAGTCTGAATTAGCTGGAGGGAATACATGTAAGCGGCCCGGTTAGCTCAGTCGGTAGAGTACTTGCCCTGAATGCGAGAGGTGCCGGGTTCGAGCCCCGGACTGGCTGCATGTTTTTCTCTCCTTGTGACATACGCTTTCCACAAAAAGCTGTTATTGAGTTAATGCTTGCCTTGCAAATTTCGTGCCAGAGACGCATACAAATCAAGCGAGTGTGCATTGATGTTGTGCCTGGGTAAAACTACCGTACTACACATTTCTTCGTTGGTAATTCTTTCTCTCTGTATTATATTTTTCACGTCATTGACACTATTCTGACTTTGTTCAAGGAAGAATCTACTGTTCAAAATTATGCGCCGAAAGATAGAACCTCATAGCCTACATTAATAACTAAAATTGACGGTAAATAATATTTTGAATATATACCAACTTAAATTGTATTTTTGCAAATGATTTGTTAATACATTGATAGCAAAAATATGGATTTTTTCAGCCGTGTGTGTGTAAATATAAGATTTTCTGAAAGTTATACTTATCTAATAAAAAACAGCACAATTTTGTTTTACTTCTTTTTTTATTAGTTTGTTTACATACGTTTGGTATTTCACAAATACCGAACGAGTTTAACTGATGTTCACATGCGCCAGTAATAGTTGTCTGGTCTTAAAGTCGACGACTAGCTTGGTCAATTAGCTCTTCTATAAATGACGAAAGGTAATATGCAAGTGTAAGTATAAACTATTATAGTGTGTGTGTTGTCCCAGCGTTCAGTCGGAATTGAGATGAATTACTTGGACGTACATGTATGTGTATATGATGAATATGAGGCTTACTTGTAATTATGTGTAATGATGAATGTAAGTTATACTTTGAAGTATGTGTAAATGTATGAGAGAAATGTTTGTATCTGTCTATAATAGACGCTGTGTGTAAATATTAAAAAGTCCTGGTGCTGAAGACGCATAGTTCACGTATTATAGTAATTTGTCGATTTAGTTATTTCATACTGCATGCTAAACCTGAAAAACATGAGTTAAATTCTTATCCTGCTATGCGTGAAAAAAAACTGTCAAAAAAAATGGCGATTTGACAAGCTGCAGTAGATCTAATTCAACAAAAAATTCATATTAAATTGTCTACGCGTGTGAACTCTTTCACTGTCAAAGGCAATTAAATGCTTTCACAAACAATGCAGATTCAGATGAGAAAGCTTATAATGAGCTGTCTGTCCTGACAACTACATTTTACCAAAATGAACGAAAAATGGAGTGATCCAATTTTCACCATAGAAGAATCGAATTCGGCAGTGAAAGAGTTTAACCAAAAAAGTTGACAGATATATAATTAATATTTTTGGCTTGAACAATATTCTGATATTGACCATAACTGTTGAAACGTAAATCATATAATTACATTTGGCTATTATTTTACGTATAACACGCATGGTAAGAAACTGTTTTGATTGCCCAATAAGTTGCCAAATATTCGTAAAATAAACGAAGTAAAATCAGCCAGTGTTGCACCTTATTCTTTATATTGTCGACCATTATATATTACTCTTGAAAAGAACCCCTTGCAGGGTCCTTGTACGGAAATGAAGCTATTTAAAGTTATAACTCTTAAACAAAATACAGTCTTAATGTATCCCTTTCGAACAACCCTCCAATAGACGGATTTGGAAAATCTTAAAAAATGAAAATTTGATTTTTTAATAGACTTCAAAACACTGTGGCAAAGAGAGTCAATGCTTCTTTTTGCCACACTATTTTCAAAAGTAGTTTGCTGCCGATGGGTCACAAAGTGACTGTTTGTCGGAAAAGGTTAACAAATCTGTCTTTGAAAATAATGTGGACACCACAAAATATGCTCAATTTCTGAAAATATGTTCAATTATATGTAAGATTTCAGACCATATGTTCGAATTATTAGCTGATTTAAGGATTCGCAAAATCGCCGCCGAGCGTTTCATTCTGCATGAACGCGCGAAAAATAAGAATCAATCCTTATATTAACATTTTTCATTACTTTATTTTTTTCGACCTTAAAGTTTTCGCGAACAAGTCTTTAATAATAACAAGAAAATGTAACCGATAATATACGTGTGTTTAAATGAATAGCTGATGTTTGTAAAGTCGTATATCATTGGTTAAATGAAGTCGCTCTAATCCAATCAGAGCGTTGCTAAACTCCACCTACAGAGGTCATGAAAGGTCAACCGGTTCATGCAAAATGAACAGAATTCTATTGACCAGAAAACCAAAGTGCGAATGTGAATATAGCACACGTAATCACGAAGTGCTCAATGTGAGATTTACTGATCGCTCGCCGTCTGTTTTACGTCGTCCGTTAACAATTGTAACAAACGACATCGCCCCCCAAACCACTTGCGCAATTCTATTTAAACATGACATGGTCCTCTACCAAAATAACTAAAATAAATGTGAGTCTTGCAGAACCCTGTTTCGTGTTTGCCACGGCAACGGAGACGATTCTTTTTATTGATTATGTCAACTGAAACAAGTTGGCATAATTCATAATAATGTGGTACAAATGTCCCTCTTGTGACCATCCACCAAACTTGCTCAAATGACGACTGTCCATTTAAAATGAAGCTCACAGGAGATGGGGTGGATTTTTCCACGATATACTTTATATAAACTTTAAAATCTCACCCCCATATATCAAGTCTGAATAAAAAGTTGATTGGTACAAATGATAATAGATGAAAGGAAATAAATAGAGAATATTTCATGAGTGTTTATTTATTATCACTTTTAATAAACAAGTTCACTAAGATGATATGCCGCGAAACTGATTTATGAAGCGTATTTCGAAATGATGTACATTACGTTCACCATAGTTATACATGAAATGTGCAGGTTTGGGCGCCAAAGTGACTAACATTATGACGTGACGTCATTTTCGTAGTTTGGTTTCCACCTTGTGACAATTGAGTGATTCATTGGGGTTTAACGCCGTTTTTAACAATTTCTTGGACATATCACGGCGACTAGTTCCCCTACACACGTCTTTCCTGGTTTTCTCATACCAGTATTCCACACAACTACCTTCCTAAGCAACTGACTGCTTTTCCACATATACTAAACCCATTGCTGGAAGACGAATGACGCATGTCGCATTGTTTTTTGTCAAATGTCGGAAAGAAAGTTGGCCGAGCAAAGATTCGAACTCACAACTCTTGGATTGACAGCCCGCGTCGCTACCGACTGAACTACCGGGGAACAACCGGCCTTGTGTCAAAGACTTGGGCGTAATACTTGAAACCAAACTAGTAGTGGCATATGCTATATATGTAATGGGAGTTTGACACACCCAGAGAGAGCTTCGTGAGAGTTATTTTAATAAAAAAAAAGATGATGTCCCGAGGGGATGGAGGTAGTTATTCCTTCTTTATGCGTTATAAAACCAGCGTTGACATTCGAAGTTAATTGGTAAAAATGATCATCTGTTGACTCTCCATTAAATTAGATAAAATGAGGCGGTAGTTTTTTTTCGTCGATAGACGTATTACTCCAGTTTTGACCTAGATGTTTTAAACAAAAGTTTACTAATCAAATGTTATATCTAATGAATAATAGCGAAGAAATATAGGACATTAAACGTTTTGATTTGTTCATAGTTAAGTTGGCGATCCTACGAGAGGCACTAATAAGGTGGGGTTTTAAAATGAAATGTTCTGCATACTAATCGTTGTGAAACATGATAAGTTTTCAGTTATATATCGTGAATTGAAACTATACACCCCTTGGGAGCCTCGCGTAATCTCCAGTCATGTGACGTATTCTCGGTCGTGTTCCATCTTTTACTGTTTTCTCATATCGATCGACGTTTTTCTTTTTTAAAGATATTTTTTGTTATTAGTTTAGTTTAAACTTTTTTATTTTCAATGATTGCGACTAAACCAGTTCTCGCGCCGTTTGTGTAGAAAAACAATAACGGGTTTCGAACCCAGGACCTTTTGTACGAGAGGCCGACGCTCTACCACAAGAATGTTTTCCGTATAAGATGGAAATAATTTTTCTATAATAAAAATGTGTTTGTGCTTACTCTTTTGTGCGATAAAGGGTCATCACGGCCTTCTTGTTTTCACAGCCGACTACATACACCAGCTATTTGGAAGTGCCTAAACACCAACCTCCTCTCAATATATCGGAAATCTCAAAAAATGAGAGTATACTTAACTACTTTTCACATTCAAAGAATATACGCGTCGTAGGGAATTTTCTGCAAATCGTAAATCGAGTACGGAGATGTCTTAACGTTACTGACATGACGTCTACAGATTAAGTTTTAAAAAAATCCGATGAGGTCAGAGTGCGAATGGGCAACAGTTCAAATATTTGTCCAGGGAACAGTTCAATTCATGTTCAATCGAGTAGTTTCGTGTAAAACAGCAAGTAATACTTATATATGGCACAACTAATAGCTCATCACGTGATTAGAACTCGGGACTTGAAGTAATTGAGGCCGATGCTTTACCACTGCACCACCGTCTGGAATACTTATTGCAGGAAATTAGCCGAACATGGGTTAAATGCCCATTTCATTATAGGACATTCAAAGGTCCAGATCTACAAGTACCTTTCATGTTTAAGAGTTAATGTGAACATTGAGCATGCATGGAACAGAAATGCTAAGGAGCTGGTAATATATTTTAAACGATACAATAATGATTTAGATTTGCGATTACACGTCACTCCAAATGCTTTGATCATGGTTTGAGTAAATACATAACGTTGACTGTTTGTGCCCGTGTAAATCTTTCTATTTCTATTGAGAAGTGTGAATATCATAGTTGAGTAGACATAAAAGCACACCTGTTTGAACTACAATACATAAACATGGAGTGTGATGAGTCAAGTCGCTGAATCAAACATGTAAAGATAACTGTCATCGGAAAGGGGTCTCTTCTGTGATGGATTAATAGACATATTTAGAATGTTCTCAAATATATATTAATCTTGAAAAGCTAATGATTGGATCCCATGACTTATAATTGTTGGTAATAATAACGACTGACTCGCTTGTATCAGGATATATGAATATGTAGTACTGAAGACTTTGGAAACGCCATAGTTTAACTTAAAACTATGGAAAGTGGCGTAATACATCGTACACAAATCAATAAAATATGTTAAGAGAACTGATATCGGTATGTTTCTTTTTCCGTGACCAATTAATTTGCTTTTTTATAATTTTCTCAAATTGATATAACTCTTCAAAGAATTATGGCTGGAAGAAAGAGTACGAACAACTCTTCTTTTCCCCTGATGAACAATACTTACATGTTTATATGAAACTTCTATGTTCATAGAATTAAAAAAACCCGGTTATGTTTGATTAAAAGAACAATGATGAAGTAGTATGATCTATCAACGTCTTCGCAGTAGGGGATATAATCACTCTTGAACAATCTTGACGAATCAGCATATAATACAACTATATAAAATAAATAACAGTCGTTTGTCTAGCATACGCAAATACAGAACTGTATGATTTTCCTCTTCGTGTGGCATAAACAAAAGAGCGAGTGTGGACTTTTATATTTAGTTTTCACCGCCCGCTTATATGTTATACCTTCATGTACATGAAAGCGCATTCTGATAAAAACATCGAAACATTGACCAAATATATTTTTTAAAAGAAGCAGTCTGTATTAAACCCCCAACGATCGCTATACAAAAGCGGCTAAAATAAACATAACACTTTTGTTAAGGAGCCATACATCGTTATTTGTCTGTTGTTCATTGATGTGATACTACCACCTGCAAATGTATCAGCTTTATCTTTCCAATCAGATCATCAATGCCCCGTATATATACTATAATTGACGTATGAACATAAGTATAAACTGAACATTAAATCTAATGAACGCACATTACTGCCGAGTCACATAAGAATTGACCTCTGGTCATTTACAAGTAGTGTATAATCAGATCAACATGTACCCTCGTTGAGTCCTATCGGGATGTGAACTAATTGCTCAACAGTCAGGATGAACCGTGTTCCTCCGTTTTTTCAAATATCGCTGAAGCCGGTGTCGTCTGACTTTGATACCTTACTAATAACGCTAGCATTATCGTAATATTTAACACCATATGTTCAATTCGATAAGATCCATTATGAATTAAAGCAATAATGGGAATATAACTTTAATGGGCAGCAACATTAGGGTTATCAGTGTAGTATGCAACCTTACAGGGCCCAATACATTTGTGGTAACTGTGGTTGCTACAAACAATGACAAAGGCAGCTTTGCAGATGAGGCAAACGTATAAAATATAATTAAATGTACAAGTGGTTCCTCGTCGCTTAAGATAAGCGTTGTTTCCTTCATAGCTATTGTAGTTTTTGTTCTCTTGTTGTATTGTGGTAAAACGTCTGACTTTTGAATCGGAATTGGTATATGATACGTCAATGCAGTCGTCGAATTCCTAAGGTTGTATCGTCAAACAATATACATGTATTATTTTCTTAGTTTAATATCATGTTCACGAATAGTAAATAAGCTATTTCAGTGAGTTGTTTAATGCAGACTCAGAAATGACGTACATTAACATTCCAAATCTGCTATCTACATGTACAATTGGACTTTTTCTGCATTTGCCTTCAGTCAACGGGAGCTTAATTTCAGTAACAAAACGCCTACTTTGACTGACGTCAATGAATGTTTTTTACCTTGAAGAACTTTTAAATGTATAGCGTCAATATTATCGGTGGTATCTTTGCGAATTATATTTTGATGCATAGGTAGCAATCAAAGTACTGAACGTACTGAATGTTGCGATTGTTTAAGTTAAGATGGAGTGAATAATTGTATTTCTTCAAAAAATACCCACTATGGTAAGAACATGTTTTGATTGCCGAAAACGTTCTTACATGAGTATTCTTAAAATATATCAATATAAAATCATTCTGAGCTGTATCTTATTCTTTATAATTATGAAAGTCCATCTTTGGCCTGGGGATTTAGCCCCTGGTCATAGTAATAAAACAATTCTTTACGTGGCAGTCTGCCAATTGCTGTTAGAACCGATTAACGCAGGATGATACTGCATTTAAATGGTTAAAATCTTCCCCCAAAAAATCATTATAAGGTTTTGGTTTAGTAATATCAGTGAAAAATGTGAGTACTCCAATATACGTTTAACAAATACTTTAGAACTCAATACGCCGAGAGGTTAACTATATACTCTTATTAACATTTGCGAAGTGGAACGGAGAAGAACAAAGTCGCATGAAATTGCAGTGGCGGATTCACTTGGGGGCCCGTAGGACCCGTGTGACGAAACTTGTTAATTTATTTACTTGTGAGCTCATGCACGTAGGTGAGCGTTATAGGGATCCTACTTTGCGAACGCCAGTTTCATAATATTTACTATGTTTGATGCGATCTGTTTTCTTAACAATGACTACATAAAACAAAAATAAGCTGCAATTGTTATTTCCTTTTACATTTCCCCCTTCTTCTGCCTTTTTCCTGCAGCCCCAAGGCAATCAGCACTATATACTTGTGTTTGAAAGCACTTTGCAATGTCATTACACTGTAATAAAGCTTTTATACATTGTAACCATAAATACTATACAGTTTAAAATTGACGCGTTTGCAGCAGCAATTTTGTGGAATGGAATATCTGCTCAAAATAAGCAATGTCTTCTTTTCTCACACTGTATTAATATATATTTTAAATCCCAAATTTACCATTTATTCTCAGACGGGATTAAATGCGATTACACATTCAGTTATTTTGAAGTGACCGTTTGTTACTGTCCTCTCGCTATATCGGGGCACTGCACATTCGTTCCATTGTATAGGGCACTCTTAACATTCATGGAGTAAAATGCTTACCAGCGCAAAATCAGATGTATTTTATTGCATATGCAATAGACGATCTTTCGTAGAACATTGTGACAAAAAGAGAAAATGTTCATAATAAGTATTTTTTTAATTTTGCCACAATTTTCTTTATAAATATATTCAATAATTTAACTAACACATATGAAGATTATCCATATGTACGCCAACATATTTCCAAAGTTCTCCTGTGCACATTTGATGTATGTGGAAAAGAGTTACTATTTTAAAGTGGCCAGCCTCTCATCATTAATCTCAAGGTCCGCTAGTCCGGTACATATGATGTATAAACGCAACAGTATTGTAATTAACCAAAGCATAACCATAATGAAATAGATCAATGCATATGTCACATATCCTAATATACGCGCCTTCATATACCCTATGTATGAACAGTCGAACTATGCACTCTCAATAAAATATAAACCCTAAACTTCTCTGCAGTTAAAAAACCTCGTTTATATTGACGGTTTTGTCAGCCAATCAAATTATCGCCTTAAACAGCGTTATATATAAACAGGGGAGATAACCAACAAGATTAAACGAGAAAGAGAAGCGGTAATTGCCTAGTGTTCTGTTTGTTCATCAATTTTTAAATGCAAAGTGTCTATTAGAGACTAACTTTCTGCGGTGACATCAATTTACGATTTAAATTCATCGAACTATTTTGGTATGATTTCAATTACATTGCTAACATTGTAGACAAGCCCGTTAACTCGACCAGTCAAGTGGCTCAACTTGCTCAAGTTGTTCGCTTCCAATTCAGCCTTTTTGATTCTACTATATAACTATACAAGAATCATACATTTGAAATACTGATATTTTGGACGTAAACCCCATTTCTTCCTCGAATAACATTAACACCAAATTCCTTATGTTCACGTCATTTCTTTTACCACTGACAAACATTTCAAGAAAATCTATCTAGTCGGTAAATGACAATGCCATCAAACTATTATTTCGCGTCACAAAACAGTGGTCATTTCTTTAAAAAAAAACTTTCATTGTCGCATTCGTGAATTTACATGACCCACTCTGGAGCATTGTCGTTCATGATGAACTTTAATAAAAGGTAATTGTCAAGCACAAACGGCCGAAGATAAGAATATGTGCATACCCTACTCTTAGAAGTGAGTAAGCACCTATAAAAGTGGTTACACAGGCGGATATTTCATAGGGTACAATCTGGTATGACTGTGTGGCATCACCCATCTGCATGAATATGTCCCCTGGTTGCTTTAGCGCCGAAGTGGAGGCATATGCATATCGATGAGGCTATGTGTAATCATGCACATCAGTTGTGTTTAGCCTGTTGGAGGGGGTTGCTAGCCAATATCGGATACAATCTGGGAGATGCTACTTGTTTTCCCATAGTCTTCTAGACGAACAGAAAAACTCTACGCTGGACAAGCTCTAGTTGATGTACACAGACCTGGGTATGTGGGTCCAAAACTGTGGAGGATGTTAAATGATACTTTAATCAGCAAATAGTCGTGAGCTGGACCTCTTTCTAGAAAATCGTTCATATACAGGAGGGAAAGAGGTGGTCCGACATGTAACTATCCACAAATTCAGATCAAAACGTGACCTTTGGTGCCGAACAGGGGCCGTATTCTTGTCATAGAGACTGGTCTGTAGTTGGATACTCTGTCATATTTCTTGAATATTTGATTAAAGTGTGCCTATCTCTAGTCTTCGGGGACCGTTGTTGAAGTGGTATATTGTCAGTTTGGGTCTCCAGGCATACATGGGAAGTAGGAGCTTTTCCTCCGCAGTGAAAACGCTACTTAACTGGCTATACATGATGGATGATTTGGCCTTGGGATCAAGGTGATCAACACAATAACACTTGGTGGTCAGGAATGTTAGATGTCCTTATTGTCATAACGCTTGCTCTTAATATGTGTGTAGAGCTTGTTGGCGTCTCTGCATTCGGCAACTGTTTCCAGGCATTTCTAAATTCGTACTGGGTGTCATTTTGAAGTTAATGGTAACGTTTGGCATCCTAGTTTCATATTGTTGTCGGTTCTTTGCGATAGACCATATTTTATTTTCTTATTAATCTACCGTTGTCTGAAGCGTGTGGAACATAGTTTAAATGGCACATTCTTGTCGATTATCATTGTACATTATTATTAAGGACGCCTAGAGTTTGTAAATGTCGTAGGAAGGAGTGTTATGAGAAATGAAGCCGGCAGCGACATAAGCTGCTGCTGAATGCAAGGGTTTTCACAACAGGCTCTTCCGTCTTATCACTCGCGTCGAGGCCTAGATGGACATTTCATGGTCGCTGACCCCTGATATTGGATTTGTGATCTTTAATAAGCGATGGTATGTTGGTCATGAAGATCTCTAGCGCGATCCTGCCCTTTGTTTGGAATGTTATCACTTGCACAGAACCAGTGCCATTGATCAAACCTAAGACAATTTGATTGATATATGCGGTTTTGCTGTTTCCTTAGATGATGCGTGTCTGCCAGTGTATGTCTGGTAAAGTAATGCCGCAATATATTAATATTATGGAATAACGGATATTCAGCGTAAAACTCCTCTTGGTGCCGAACCTAGCAAGCATTCGCATCAACCCCATGACCTCTGCAATTTGACAGTAAAGATGCTAAAGACCGAGTGTGTGTCTTGTGGAGGGTAGTCCTATGTCGAGAGTGGTGAAGTATAACGTGGTGGAACGAATGAGCTGGGGAGTATGTAGCAGTGCTATTGGGCTTGAATTATATGACTTCTCATAAAGCCTACAGGGAAATCATTAGGCCAAGGCTGAGGATGAAAATCACTAGATCGGGAGATTTCGATCCTGGGGATGTAGTGTAGAATTAAGTATTGACATGGGAACGAGGCACGTTGTCGTTACTATTTGATTTCCGACCGGTTCATATTAAAATTTAATTTTCAAAAAATAAAGGAATGGCTTTGACTTGTGGCATTCACGGTGGCGAGCTTAGCATAACGTCTGCTTCGCTAATGCCACAATCAATGAACTAGTATAACTGGTAACTTAAATAAGAGAAACGCCGTGATACAAGTAAACTACTGTTGAATGTTGCGTAAAACATCACACCAAAGCAATATAATGTCTAATATCAAATGAAATGTAAACTTTTAGAATGCACTGAACAGTAGATTCGCTCTTCCACATCACTCCAAGTAAATGGGTTCTGCATTGAGTATATACTAATACGTAAAACACTTCTGCTTCAGCAGAAAAAAGACAAGTCATTATAACGAACGTTACTCTGAGAGAGGACAGGATTTAATTCACTAGATCCAGTTTTTTCGATTATAAAGATAAAGTTACATCTGAAAAAAAAACCCGATACTGAACCAAGGAGCGTTATCCGTTATCTTGACCCAGATACAATGGCTTTAATGACATATTGAATTCCTCTAATTACGTGTCTAAGTCTTATAAACACATATTTAATTTATAAAATACCGTTACATTTCTAATTAAACATTGATCTCGTTGGGTGCACTACTGTGTGTCTATTTCAGTATGGGTTTAAAAAAAAACCTTTTATAAAGATAAATATTTCATTTTATAATGTTATTAACCAACCTCGTCTCAGATTGACATTTGCCATCAAAGTGTTGTTTACCAAGTACATGTAATTTGATGTAAAACAGGTAATATAGCTCTCAGTGGTTCAAAAGGGAAGCGAAAATTGTCGAATGATTGTATATCACTGGCGCTTTTTGTATCGTTTTTTACATTGGACGTTAAAACCGAGCACGTGCTCATGAGTATTTTCAGTGTATATATGCGGGTTGGTCAGATTCAATATACGTTCAACGTGTAAATGAGATTGGTTATTATAGCCCAGTCAAATCGTCAATGAAATCACCTAAAAACTTTAAAAATGGGGAAAAGCAGCAAAATTGGCAGACACATGTAGAAAGGACTTACAAATATATTTAGGCCTATAACAATTAAACACAATTAAATTGGTCATTCAATATCAGATAAGGAACTATTTATTAAATAAGCTTATTATCCTTTTTGGATATTATCTTGGATTTCAGCGTTGGTCTAGGGCTCATTAATTTTTGGTCTGTCCTTAAGATAATGCGTTTGAAATTTAGTGCTTTTACCATTTTCTGAACTATTTTGGTAAAAAATGGTTAGACTATAACCATACAAATTTACACAATGAGTAAATATACCACTGAAACATAGTAAACGATATATTCAAAGTGTATTTTGGTACATATCTGTGTATTTTAGTGTATATCGTTTTTTCTAGTAACCCACACAACTACATTAAGTGAAAATGCAGATTCCACTTCCGTGGAAACAACGGTCGAAAACTGCAGGAACAATAGGTCACGTGTTCCTTGCATGGCACACATTCAATGTTGGGTAGAAATAAAAACAGACATGTTTGATCTACAGTACTTAAACATGACACTTAACAAATCAAGTCGCTTTAGTAAACATGTAAAGGGAGAATGTCATCTCTTCCATGACAGGCTAATTTGCATATTTGTACTTATTCCTGGAAAGACTTAAGCTTCTGAAAAAGAGAAAATACAAATTCTTTCTTTTTCCTGGTGAACATTATTTAATTCATATATGAAACTCCCCGTTCATATATCTGATAAATAAAAACAATCTACACGAACAATGACAAACGTTTTCGAAGTAGGAGACACATATTCACACTTGACAGTCCGATAAATCGGCATGGATTAAGATTATGCAATAAACAAGCGGCACGCAATGCACGGAGGTCGTAAATATAAATCAGAAATGCATGTTGACAAAAAAGAGCAGAGAGTATTAATCACCAATGCTTATATACAATATCAACTTCTTCGCAGTAGGTGACATAACTTCACTTGAACAACCGACGAATCAGCATGTAATACAAATATATAATGAATGTTGGGAAGCAGCTATTTGGTTGTTTTCTTTGAGGGTTATATAAATCAAATGAGCCGCGTCTTGCGAATTCGTGATATATTGCATCCGTGTACAGTGAAGACATAGACGTGCCTGTCCATATGTACAGTATTAACAGTTTTCGCCGTCCGCAAACATGTTATGCTTCATTAAAGCGCAATCTGATTAAACAACTTGTTTTTGCTATTATATTAGTATGTCTTGGTGATGTCAATGATGATTAAGACCATAAAACCGCCATATAGACTCGGATGAAATAAAACTTACTTTTTATGAAGTAGCTATACATCGTTCGGTGTGCACATGGATACAATAGAAAAAGAGCATCCAGTACATGTGAAACCCTGCCACGACTCCGAAGAATATCCCTCGGATGTTTGAAACAAGATCAATTTCAGCACTCTAATCTAATCCCTAAACAGAATCCAGTCAATGGACCTGTATCACCTATTCATGTTCCCTTGATACGAAAAAAACCCATGAATGGTTTTTTTCGCTTATAGTTAACAGGTGTGAGATTTTTTTTTTTTTTTTTTTTTCAATAACCCATGAAGCTTTCTGAAATGAAACTGGAAAAATTCAATGGGGGCCGCCA
>JAUELF010254832.1:0-11668 GCA_031471495.1 Clinocardium nuttallii
TCCGTACAGCCTTCGAATGTCCGTTTTCATATCATCCGGCCAGTAACATGTGCTTTGTTTTGGCTGAATAAAATACACGTATTGTTTATTTCATTGCTTTCTTACGTCGCTTCCAGGGGCGTAGCTTAGTAATAATCAATGTGTAGGCCGTCTCGTGAGAAAATCAACATTATGGAGTCTGCGTAAAGTATCGACCCGGATCAGCCTAAGCATGCCGCTCAGGCGTACCAGGATATACACTTTTCGCCTCCTGTAGATTTTCTGTTTCAGGAATCCATTATATACTTAGACGGAATGTGTCGGCTGGATCAGTCTGCGCGGACAGCGCGGTCTGATCTGGTCGATACATTACGCAGATGTATATCGCCACAGCTGTGTCTTCAGTGCCTAAAGAGAGCTACGCCCCTAGCTTCCAACAGTATGAAGTTATATTTACCTACCTGACATAATTAATAGCAACATATGCACTGTTTGGCTAAAAAATAACATGGTGAGATACGTTTGAATGGTTTGTTTTATGTTGCTATTGCAGTATTTGAGCTTTAAAATATTTGTTGGGTTTCCGAGATTTTCTTGTATAATAAATCAGATTTTTATTTTACATATTTTACAAACATGTACTGTTTTGCAATTATTGATAGTGCATATTACTGAACCTTGTATTTCCTGGTTCACTTAATACTTACGCCACTCCTTAATTCGTCAGGAAACCGGTACATATGTTTTAATGCTATCCCGGCAACCATGGCGACCTCAAAGGGAAGCACTTAATACTATTTATAAATACATTTATTTTAATCAAAGCTATTCATAATATAAATAATAATATAAATAGTTACGCTAATGTTATAATTATTGGTATCTTTTTAACAAAGTTCTATAAATGTGTGTGTCTATATGTACATGCATTTGCGATACCAGTTATAATGAAATCATATCTAAATGTGTAATGCTTATCAATAGGTTTCTTGAAGGCATCTGTTACTATATCGCGACCTTGAGCGTTTTACACTGCTTGTAAATGTTCATGTGTATATTTCTTGAGGTATATATTATTAAGTATACATTGATATCGACTAGTACATCGTTTAAGAAGAGTTCGACAAAAGGTGTTTACTATCACTAAGCACACGACAAATTATTATCCCTTTAAGAAAGCTGCACATTAATAACCAAACTTATTTTAAGCCTCTCGCCTGATTTTTATAACATAGCTGTCTTTGACCATTGAAATTTAAAGAGCCTCTAAGTAATACAGTAATCCCACCTCTGTCACCATTTGTTACGTGTACTGGAGCTTAGCCATCGCGAATCACCTATCCAGGCACTTACCGCGATGAACGTTGCTTAACTGCCACTCTAGCAACGTGGCTGTAGACGTGATATATACTTATATACCATTCACGTTACATTGGTAAAAGGTGAAATAATTCAGTAGTTAATTAAGGGTTATGGTTTTAACTAGATTTACAAACCTTTCTGTTGACCATGACCGGGTTTAACATGAGTATGACACGTGACTGCTGCTCCCACACCATTCTCCAAAAGTCTTCCACCGTGTTTACAAGGGGTGATTGTGTGGCTATGTAAGCCTTCTGGTTGCCCTTGTAGCCCTGTAAAACAGAAAACAAAATCGACTTCCTTGATACAGACGACAACTGTTATTTTTTTCAGTAGAAAACTTATTGAAATCATTGTGACAAAAAGAGAATTGTACTCGAAATGTGTGGATATTACATGAGATTAATGCATTCAGATAAATAAGATTAATTCCACATAAAAGTCCATGATGAAAGTGTTCCAAAAGTAACATTACAAACATAACAAGTATTTAATATAATATAGTTCGAGAATCAACTTACACATGTACATGTCTTCAGTATAGCAGATATAAAATAACAATCATTTCGAGAAACGACATACAAATGTACATGGCTATAAGAAAGTAAAAAACAAAGATCAAATACCAATCAATTGGCGAAACAGCATACACATGAGCATGTCCATTAAACAGCAATGATCAAATCTCAAACATTTCCAAAGAAAACCAGTCATGTACAAGTGTATGGGAAAGTAAACCGCAAAGATTTAATGCAAAGCATTTAGAGAAAGAACATACACATGTACATGGCTATTACGCAGTAAACAGCAAATAAAAAATGTCATCAATCAACAACAGTATAAAAGTTTAACGTTTCCCTGAATGTTTTAAAAACCTGCATATGAACAAGATAAAAAAAGGTTTCTGAACAGTCTAATCAAGAGTTCAAATGTGTTTATACGTTTGTAAGAAGCTCTCGTCAACATGTGTAGTTTCTATACACAGGCTGGTCTGAACCTCCACAGGTTTCAACATAATAAATGATTAATAAAACAGATGACTTACTGTTATATAATTAGCATTGATGTAATCTGAATAATCCCCGCTTCTCGTCTGTAGTTTTACCCGTGTCTGTTTATCTGCATATAGTAACGAATATTTCATATGTCAACTTTTTCCCTAATAATGTTACAGCTAACAGATGGTTTAAATTTAAAATGTCCAGGGGGGTCCAATTGTAAATGTCACAGTTTACATGTGGTTCGATTTTAAATGTTACAGCTGACGTATTGCCCGATGTGAGACGTTACAGCTTACAGGTGGTCCAATTTGGAGTGTTTTTGTTTACAGGTGGTCCAATTTGAAATGTTACAATTAACAGGTGTTCCAATCTGAAAACTTGCAGCTCACAAGGGGTCCGATTTGAAAATATACACTATGATATGTTACAATGCTGTTTTAGTTCTCTTTAGCCATTATTTCAGTCATATCAAGTGGTGTCCTGGGTGAATTACAAGTTCGGCAACCCTAATCGCTAAGGTGGGAAACCATTCATACCATTTTTAAATTCTTATGTATGACTTGACCGGGGATCGAATTTTGGTTTACCGCTTTTGAGGCAACTGCTCTCGTCCCAATACACCAACGAAGCAGTTTTATTGTGAATATAAATCTTATTTTAAAACCTCGCACACGAGTAAGTGTCAAAATCCCATTTGGTAGAGTGAGAAGAGTTGGGCGATTCGGGCCGGGCATTCCTGGTTAGAAAACCAGCTCACGTCGGTCAGCCGAGCCTCGTTAGTTCAGTCGGTAGCGACGTGGGCCGTCAATCCGAGGGTTGTGAGTTCAAATCCCAGCTTGGCCAACATTCCTTCCGATGTTTGACAAAAGTCACTGTGACAACCGTCATTTGTGGGCGACCAGTCTATGAAGAAAAGCATCTAGTTGATTGAAACGTATGGTGTGTGGCGTACTTGTGTGAGCAAGCCAAGAAGTAGGTGAGTAGGTGAACTGGTCGCAATGATATATATTAAGGTTTTTTTTTTTTTTTAAATACTTTTAAAACCAAATAAATCAATCAATCAATCGCGACGGTCATATTGGAGTGATGATTTCCTAGCCTTGTAATGGCTACTCATCTAGGCATCATACTTAAAAAGCGGTAACCATGATATGCTGTATCAGTGTTAAAGTGGCATAAAACACCAATAAAATAATCAAGGAAAAGTGTTAATCAGGTATTGACGTACGTGGTAGAACATTTGCAAATCTGTTTTTATTATCCTCGCCGACAGGAACCACTGATGAGTTGGGGGCCTCGAAGGGTATCGTCTGAAAAAGTATAACAAAGTGTAACGTATACGTCAAATTAACAAAGCAAATGTATGACTAAATTTGTGATTCGACAAAATGAATATATTCGACATAAGCGGGATAGCGAAAAAATGCAATGTCGAGATAGCGTGTGTCAACCTTATATTCATATGGATTTTAAGATAATTTAAAGACAGATCTTTTTCACTTTACCTTACTCATTGAACTCTTCATTGTTCCGTTTATCCTATTTTATTTTGTTTGTTTTTTTTAACTTTATTTTCCACGTATATTGGTATGTGGAGGTCGTGGCCATCGTCCTCCATACTTCATATTCTGTTTGTAGTAGTCAGTTTGCACATGGTTAGTGTATCATAACTATTATGGTTTCATAATAAATACGGATCTCGAAAATTAGTTTTATATTATTTTTTATAAACTTTAGTTGTCTTTGTACGTGATTACAAATAAAACTTTTTGTATTTTATAGAAGTGATCAACTATTTGTATATATTAAGCACGCGTCATACAATAAAAACAATTATTTACATTTTAAATCTCCAATTATTAATTGGAAAAAAAATATCAATAGCAATCTCGTATATTAGATCTGACTACACCGCATAATATGTTCTCCCAAGTTGACCTCATTCACTTGAATACTTGTGCTCGTTTTTTGTCCGATGAAATCGCATGATACAACCAAAGCTTTTTAATTGGAAATTTCGACGATCAAATTGTTTTTATGGACTATCTAACCTATTTCAAATCGAACGATTTTGAAAGCGACAATTTGATTGCCTGACACATCTGAGATTACCTCTATGGGACAGAGATCAGACCTGTATGGGACAGAGATCAATGTACGATACAAATATGTTTATATCTGGTTTTAATTGGATTGACTGCAATAGAAAAGACAATATGAGCCGTCCTACGAGAAAAACCAACAACATTGACTCTGCATAATGGATCGACCCATATCAGCCTGCGCAGTTCGTTCATGCTAATTGCGGTCGACGCATTTCGTCTCAGGCGGATAGGGGTATAAAATAAAATGATTCCTAAAACAGAAAATCCACAGGTAGCGAAAAGTGTCTGTCAGGAATGACTTGCGACATGCTTTGGTTGATTCGGGTAGATATTATTCAAGGCCACAATGTAGTTTTTCTCGTGGATCGACTCACTTGTGACTCTTCTGCAGTTTTCGAACACTTAACTCCTATCTTTCTTTAAATGTGTCACGTCTTTTTGCCATGTTTAAAAAACAGATGCGTAAGACAATAATAATGATATCAAGTGAACAGAAATATATTAACTCTGACCTGAAATTCCTCATGCAAAGCTGTGACATCCATACAGAAATTGGCTAGTTCCGAGAAATTAAGTAAGTGAGAATGTTTTCTGTCATACTGAAAAAAAAACAAGATTGTGAAATGTTTACTATTGCGAACAATGCAGCAGGTGAAAATGATTATTGTCATACTGAAAATAAAACAAAACTGTGAATATTTACTGTTTAACTGAAATTTGTACAAAAATGTGTCAGAATGTTTTTCTGACATACTTTGAAATTAGCAATTGGGAATGTTTACTGTTATGATTTTAAATGGTGGGAATAATAAGTTGTACAGAAATTTCAAAAATAAGTGGGCATGTTTAGTCAAAATGTATATAGGAATTTAAAATAAAGATGAGAATTAAAAATGTCTTACCGAAATTTTATAAAAGGTGGGAATGTAAAAGCATATAGCGGGAAGGAAATTGCCCAAAATGTAAAAAGATTTTGCACTTTTTGATCAGTGTTTTGAATTGTGCTTGATGTTAGGTATATGCATAAGGTTTACAAATAACAACCGCATATAAGTTGGATTCGCCCTTTGGTGGCCGTTATGCGCATCTTCGAAGTTGGCCACCGTTTCAACATGGAAATTCAAATGTCAGCCCCTGTTTGTTATATATCCTTCCATAATCCCATTTGTTCTATGTTTTTTAAGTTAAGAAATTAATTTCTGATTTATTTTTTTTATTTACATCATGTTCGTGGTCATAATGCGGATTTGAAACGAGCTGCTAAGATGTAATTTCAAAGTTATTTGTCAGCAAATTATCAATGTAGTTTAAGATCGTTCAGATCACACTTAATGACAATGTGTTTTTATCATGAGAGGGCAACACCCTTTTCATCAACCCGTAGCTATACGAAAGGACAAGTGTGTTGCTCATACATGAAACATGTATGAGCACTGTGTCGATGGTATAATGGTAATTTAAATGTGTTCATATGTGGAGCGGGAAACCTAGCTAGGTTCGATTCCTTGTCAGTTCACAACAAATACTACAACAATGGGTTTCCTCTTTGACGCTCAGGATAGCGTCATGACTGATGTATCGATGTAAGAATAATTAAAACATCTAGTACTGCTTATTTATCCAGACAAATCCTATATACTGTTTAAAGCACCATAAAACACCATTCAATCAATCAATTACCTTTGTGGGTGGTATGGAGTGTTCAACACTTACCCACATACAACACATTTTCAGCAGTCGACTATGAAAACATATAAATGCATATTCCATGGAAACTATTTAAATAAAACATATAGTTAGTGAACAGATCTGAAAACATTTTGACTTAATGAGAAATTGCTCATTATGAATGCATTTTCTTTTTTTCAAAATGTATTCAAAGGACGGACGTCTGCTTTAGTGGGATCAAACAACGTCTGTATGTGTAAAAGGATGATTAAATATAGGTATCCGAATTTCTATGGCATTAATTGAAAAAAGCCAAGTACCATAAGTAAAAATGAGGACATTTCCACTTATATTTAGAGAGCATGTCTTGATAAGAGAACAAAGGCTACTTCTGAAAGTGAAGAGAACAATTTAAGTCTCAAAAGAACCCGGTAAAGATTAAATGCATGCAACAACAAAACAAACCTGAAGTGTGTCTTCTGTGAGTAGTTTTAATCTGGAGCTGGCAACGATGAACACATTAACACAGCTATAAGTGGTAATTGTAGTATGAATCTCTATATGCACTAAAGATTCAAATAGCAAGATGCCAATGTACGGCTGAACAGTGCAATATACACATATACAGAGGGTGGAGATGTGCATTACCACACAATCCTGTTATACAAAGCTAAACAAGATGCCCTTGTAGCCAAGTCAAAGTAATAAAATAGTATTACGATCCCTCGGTAATGGGCCAGCTTGTAGCTTGTGTGCAGTTATTATTTGCTGAATTAAGGCAGGTCTATGGATGTCAATGTATGTGCACCAAAGAAGGCTAATAGAACACCGGATATAGATGCAACTACGTTCTGATTAAGTCTGAGTCTGAATACTCTAAAGGTCGGGATTTTGTCATGTGTTATCTCCCACAACAGTTAACACAGCCTTGGTGCAGACTGAAGTGTGTGTGTGTGTGTGTGGCTGAATAATTTATGTCAAGAATGGATTCGCCTTTACCGCGTCAAGTTTATTTATTGATTTGTTGTTCCTTCAAACATCAACGGAGATTCTTTACAACTGCAAAATGGGACCATGATTGAAAGTGGCTAAGACAGGCCTACGTATAGATGTTATCAAACCAGGAGCTACAGTTGGAGTTTTATGAAAAGGTATACACAATGTCTAAGTAGATGCATGCAATGTAGGGGGTAATTATAAATGATTGTTAAAACTGACCAGGTGTTAATCATAGAAAGTGATTGCCCTCGCTATGCACAAAAGAAATAAATGTCTGAGGGGGTACAACGATGTGGTTGTGTCAGGAGAAAAATTATCGCATGAAAAGCAAGCGTTTAGCTTTCCATTTGGAAGAATCAATCTTACCAAAGACCCTACCAGTCTGTAGCTTGACTTGTGCAATTAACCCTTATTAGCCTCAGTCTCAAATCTCTGGACTCATTATCCTGACCAACAAGTATTTGTTCCAGCATGCGAATCGTGCAAAACTCACGGAGGCGTGATCAACTCACGGCATCATTTTTGTCTTGCAAATTTCTCGTGTTCCAAATTCTGGTGAATTGACTTGAGGGTGGAAAACCAGAAGCATCGGTATCATATTAGGCATATTTGTCCAACCGGTATATGATCAAGGCGTGCTTCATTCTACTTAACTGTGGCTGCCTGTATGGGGTCATTGTAAATGTCATTGAGCTTGACGTCACTGTATCATAATTTGACAGTATGAATGGTGCTTAAAGAATGACAATGAAACTTGATTTTAAGGAATCTGCGTGGTTGCAATCGGCTCACAGTCATCCAACTTACACAGACTGAAATGTGTCCAAGTTTATCAAATAATATGGTGGAGTCAAAGGAATAGAAGTTATCATTTTGCAAGTTGTTACCCCCACCCCCCTAATTCACATTGAAAATTAAAACTAATTAAGTGGTACCAATGCGTTTACTTGGTAATTTACCATTACTCTCGGTATTATGTGTCTTCTCACAGATGTATCAGCTTGCAAACGATGGTACAAATTCTTCCAATTGCAGTCTTTGACATGACTCGACCCGGAAACCGTCCCTATTACGGGCTTCCAAGGAGGTCGATCTAACCGCGTAGGTCTATTGATTAATGTCATAGACTGATAGTAACAAACCCCCACTTCCCGGGTCTGAGTGCAACTCCAGCGGTATAGTGTGAGAAAGCAGTTATCACAGGTCAGTGGATTGTCAAGAAACAGTCACTATCCCTAAATGCACTCAATGGTTTGGTTGGACTTTAAATCATAAATTCGTTAACTTACAAGGATTCAGTGAACTTAATAGCTGAAATGTTACCAGTAGTAGCATTTGTTATTTGGTGCATTATGACTTCAAGGGAGAATCCTCAGCGTGTAAGCGGTAGTTTTTAACAAGCGTATGCCAATACCAACTGGCATGCCAAATTACTGCAATTTAAATTAAGGTCGACGTGAAAACTGTCATATTGAAATTTTAAAAAGGTTGCAATGTTAATGTTATCATAGCCTACTGGGAGTATGTTAAATATTGGGATTGTTTTCTGTCTTACTGGAATAATGCTTACTACAACATCATTTCGAAATTCAAAAAGTTCGAATGTTTACTATCATACTGCAATATAAAAAGGTGGACATTTCAACTGTTATATTGAACCTTTAACAATCTTAATGGAATCTTAAAATATGGGACTGCTTATAGTGTAGCATTCCCTACTTAGGTTAATGGGTAGAACAATATACATGCATGTAGGTTACAATGCATTGGATAAAGATCGAACTGATAACTGTCATATTGAAATTTAAAAATAATGTCACAATTTACTGTCCACTGGAAAATAAATAGATGGTATTGTTGACTGTCTCATTGCAATTTTAAAAAAGGCTGGTTACCGTTATATTGAAATTAAATTAAGGTCGAAATGATAACTGCCATATTGATATTTAATAAAATATTTGAGTATTTAATGTCATACTGTGATTGTATGTGTATTTTGATTATACATATAACTGTAGAGAATTACAATAAGCTTTAAGCTTTCACTTTAATCCACATATTTCGATATTTGTTTGTGATGTAATATGTTTATTTATGGAAAATAAAACAAGTTCTAATTAACATGTAATATTGCTTTAAAAATATTGAACTGATGAATAAATAAATAAATAAGCTTTGCTCCAAGAAAACCTTCATTAACGTAATCATTACAGGTGTAGGAAAACTCGAATCGGTGTTTTTATGATTATGATTCAAATGTACACTGATTTTCAAAAGTTTCTTGAGATCGATCGCATATGACTAAATCAGAGGACTATATAAATATGAGTAAACTTGTCTTTTCCCACCAATATTTTGTTTATGACTCAGCTCAACCCTGTGCTTTGGGTACTCAAAATAATGGTCTAATACTTTGGTTTAAGGGATTTCAGACAAAGAAATACGTATCATATATACAGCTCTGCTAATTGGTGAAAGGAGCAGAGCAAGGTATGTTTTGCGGATGCCTTAACGTGTAGTTTGTGGAGCGCCGCTTCGGTTATGATATATTCCGAAATGTCTTCTTAAGGGCGTATGCTACAGTTTTTTATCCAAAAAAAATCCAACCGTAAAATTTCTATTTTCAATGACATGACCAATTACATCAAAAGTACAAATATAGGCATTTTGGCCGAAAACCTAAAACACACATAATGGAAACTACAAATCTTATCAAAGTTCATATGTAACTTTATATATAGAATTTAAATCAATATGAAGAAAGAGTTTTTGAGAAAAATATGAAAATATATATATATAAAGCTGATTTTCAAGGTAAAGAAATGGTGTCACATTTTACTCCCGAAAAAGTTAAAATCATAGAATTTTTCCATTCTACAAATTATAATTTTCTGTGATTATCCATAAACACTAAACATCGTTCAATTAATATAAAAATGCAAAAAAAAAGATAGGTCACCGTTCTCCTTTTCTGGTAAAGCGACTTTTTCCTTGAAGCAAGGCCTGTTTTTTAAGCAAAACTGCTGTATTTCTTAGAAATTCAAGAAATGAAAGGTAAAAGTCCCTTTACTCTCAAGGGAGTGCGATGACCTATCTTTTGTTTTTGTATTTTTTATTAACAAAGGTTTTCTATGGTAACGAAATCTTTGGTGAAAAAAAACTGTAGCATACGCCTTTAACCTTTCCACTGCCGCATTTCACAAAGTCGACTCTTCCATGTTGAAAAGTTGACCACTTCATATTTCTTCCGATTAGAAATTTGATAAAATGTTATTAATTTAGACGCACACAATGCAATTTTAAGGAGAGATAGCTCCCCCGAATCTACATTATTTGCAAAAACCTCGAATCACCTTTGGCAGCAAAAGGGTTAGTGTACTTGGCATTTCTGTAGAATGTTTACAACTATTCAAAGTGCGAAAGTTTGTGGTGCAGAGGTAGAGCGTCGGCCTCTTGTATCAAAGGTCCCTGGTTCGAGTCTTGACTTTGGGATTCTTTCATACAAACGGCGCGAGTACTGGTTAAGTCTCCAGGAAGCAGACATCGAGCGTGATTAATATAAGCTTAAAGCTTGTTTCGCAATCGATGTAAACTAAATAAGTTTAAACTAAAGTTCGAACAAAGACAAATTGATTACTGCATATACGAGCTTGCAAGTTAATGTAAGGCTTTAATGAGATTGGTATGTTTTTAAGTGACAGTGTAATTTTCGTCGACAATACCTGTTTATGGAAATGAGATCTCTTACAAATTGGAGACATAACACTATAAATTACCAAATCATCAACATCACTTAGAGCGGGGTTCCAATAGCCACTGTTGGGCCGTGATTTGGGGATCACACCAAGAGCCACGTGATCCATACTGCGTAGTGAGACATGCCTACTGATGAACGATGCTTTCCTCTTAGCAGAAACTCGTCTGTGTATTAAGATCTGAAACAATAAAACCAATTAGGCTGTATACGTCTTCCGGAATTAGTTGACGAAAATTTCATGACTGAATATCAACAGAATCTACAAAATCAATAAACTATATCATACTCTTGTATCGGTTGCTAGTTCTCAGATGAACACGGACACACGGAGAAACTATCCGAGCATTCGATTTCCGCCGTTATGTTTTATAGACCCTAATACATGCATATTCTGACACAACGTCGAAGTTTTTAACGTCAACTCTTTTAGCCAATCTCAATATTGGGGATTTTATTTAGAATAAAAAATTTGGTCATCTGATGTCGCTTATAGTAGAGTCTACTTCAAAAATACGGGCGCTGACAATTATTGATCCCTAAGCTGAGAGACAATAAAGTCCTAAATAATAATAATAAATTGAGGCTTTTTACCCTCGCCATGCAGAGTTAACTATTTGGCGAGCAGCTACTGTCTTTGTACTATCCATTGTAAAAATATATCAGTTTATTTTGGGATAAGGGCCATGGGTTTTTAAGAGATCTATTAATTACGTAATATTGTGTATAATTTACTATGTATTATATCTATGCATTAAATAGTACATATTGATTATAAATTCCTTGTATGTATTAAACAT
>JAUELF010254843.1:0-11668 GCA_031471495.1 Clinocardium nuttallii
GTGCACTGACCGCCGTGATATGACCAAAGCTGTTAAAACGGCGTTAAACTCCAAACAAACAAACAAACAAACATATTTGTATGACCTATTTTCAAATAATTTTTGAAGAAATGTTTCTTGGGTGACCCTCTTTTATATCCCTTCAATGCATGTTGATTGGTTGGTTGAAAATAATGGCCGCCAGGAGGCGGGGCTATTTTCCCTTACATGGCTATAGTGAAACATTTTAAAAATGTTCTTCTCCTAAAGTGTATGACCGATTTTCAAATAGTGTTTGAAGGAATGTCCCTTTAGTGACCCTCTATCAGAATCCTTCAAACCATGTTTATTTGTTGAAAAGCATGGCCGTCATGAGGCGGGGCTATTTTGCCTGTTATGGCTAAAGTGAAAACTTAAAACATCTTCTCCGCCGTAAGTGTCAAGCCGATTTTCAAATAATTGTGTAGAAAGAAGCCTATGTTGACCCTCTATTAGATTCCTTCAAGCCATGTTGATTGCTCGAAAACTATGACCCCAGAGGGCGTGGCTATTTTGCCTTATATGACTTAAGTGAAAACTTTAAAAATCGCCTTCTCCAAAATAATGGTGACAAGGGGTGGGGTTGGGGGGAGGGGGTGGGTGGGTTTGTTAGCTTTATATTGGCTTTAGTGAAAATGTTTAAAGTCTTCTCCTCCCAAACTGTTTGGCCGATTTTCAAAAGATATTGCAGAACTATTCCCTGGGTGACACTCTACGAGATTCATTGAAGCCACAGTGCTTAGTAAAACCCATGGCCACCAGGGGGCGAGGCTGTTTGGAGAGTTTGCCTTGGCAGTGGGGCGATACTATTTTTGGACCTCTTGCTTATTTATAACAATTAACAACACATAGTGAACACAATATAAGAGAAGCACATGAGAGTTTTCAGCGCTGTTATGTCCTGTCCAGATATGTTAATCAAAGCGCCAATGGCACAGTAGTGGCGATCGTATTCATATATTGCAACAACTATAAAATAAAGCGTTTATAATATTGAGATGTAAGAACAATCGAATACCAGTCTCGCGAGCTATTTATAGCACCTTTTGGAATTTCCAGATTTGATAAAATTCCAGTTTCCCGTTTTTAGGTCGTTTCTCAGTCCGAAAATTGAATTTTGCAATGTTAGTGAAACGGGACCAGGAACGAAATTAGCAATTTTCACTGACATGATTGTGAACCTCGTAGGTCTTTTCAGAAATTACGAAGTAGTTAATTGTCCGTTTTAATTGGCGAGATGCTTTGAGAATACAACCAACTCATGTAAACACGGTGATATTTACCCGCACACCGGATCCGGTTAAAGGTCAAAAGGTTACAGTAAATTAAACCGTGTAGTTGGGAAACAGTACTATCATACTGTGTTACTGTAATAATTGTCACCATAACATGTGGTGTTTGGGTCCGAGGAAAATCGCAATGCTACAAAAAATGTATTTATGATACATAAAATGATTTGTGTCATTGTGGGGAATCAAAAGTTTCAAAATATATAAAATAAGTCATCGCGTTGACAACATTCGTGTAAGAAAACAATGTCTTCATTTAGGCAACTCAGGCAAGAAAGCGATCAACACATTTCTCTCTACTTATTTGTCACGTTACTTCTTTGTTTACCATTTATTTTTCGGGATTTCTTTTTGTAAACTATTATGGAATATGAAATTGCAGAACATAAACAAACTGCGAAACATAATAGTAAAATCAGGAATGATGATTTGTTTCGAAATGACTTCATTGAAACTGAATTGGATAATCTCCGTAAATACTCGAACATAGTCGTACTTTTCCGTTTCTCTTCGCGAAGATGATAATAAGCTTCCATATCTGACCTCTCGGCGCATTAATTTCTCTAAGCATTTGTTAAACTTATATTGGAGTTCTCACGCCTTAAGTTTTTCACCGGTGTTCCAACAACATTTTAATTATCTTTTTGGGGTGATATTAACCTTTTAAATGCAGTTTTGTTGAATTCATGATGGTTTTTGTCTCTCGCATTATCACCCTAAAATGCGTTGTATGTTTACAGCATTTGGCAGGCAGCTAACTTCGAAAAATGGTTTATCTACGTTTCAGGGTAAAAGCTTCAGGCCAAAAACAGGAAGATATGACAATACACTCAAATCCACATAATTTGTGTAGTAAACTGCAATCAGCAACAAAAAGACAATGAACTATTTCTTACTTGTTTGCCAAAAGTTTAGAGATCTTCGTAAACAATTCCTTAAAACCGTATTACCAAAATTGGCAAAATCTAAATAAATTCACTAGTCTTTTAAGTTCCGAAACGGAATCAGCAACCCTTTACCTAGCTAAATATATTTACAACGCAAACAACATACGGAAATGTACTTAGGAATACTGACGAGAATAGGATTTATATCTAAATCAAAGCGCCAATGACACAGTAGTGGCCATCGTATTAATATATTGCAACAACTACAACATCAGGCGTTAATAATATTGAGATTTAAGAACAATAGAATACCTGTCTCGCGAGCTATTTATAGAACATTTTGGAATTGCAGCTTCCCGGTTTTAGGACGCTTCTCAGTCCAAAAGTGGAATTTTGCAATGTTAGTTCAAGCTGGATCAGGTACGAAATTAGCACTTTTCACTAACACGATTGTAAACCTCGTAGGTATTTTCAGAAATTACGAAAATAGTTAATGGGTCGTTTTATTTTGGCGAGGTGCTTCGAGAGTTATACACGGTCACCGGATCCTGTTAAAGATCAAAAGGTAACGGTTGGCTACAGTATACTAAACCGTGTAGTTGAAGAACAGTACGATCATACTTTGCATGGCAGATAGAACGCGCAATGATATTTACTATCTGCCCAAACACGAAGAATGATAATATATAAATATTTTAACTCTATTTAGATATTATCTCGATCATTCAAAAGTCTTATTATCAATACGGTACTTTTATTACTAATCGTGTCTCTGCATCACTGATGGAAGGTTTAACGGATGTGAGTAAATTGGTTTGCAGTAAGGTGCTTTATTTATCAACAGGCTGTTCAAAACCGACTATGTAAATTTTGTTCCTTGTTGTTGTACTAAAATACAATACTCACAGTAATTTTAGTTTATACACATATACTCGTAAAAGCTCGAACACATAAATGTTGCAATATAATCCAATGCTATACTTTATCAATAATATTATTAATACTACAACAAACAATTCTTTCAGAAATCGGGTTAAAACATTACACACTTCAACAACATATATGTATTGCTTAACTTTCAATAACAAATATTGATTATACGAGTGATTAAAAATGTGTTTGTATTAACAAACAGTACATGTTAGTGAAAATTATCAAAGACGGAATTACTACAATTTGTTTTGAAATGGCATTTTAGTAAATAATAATTTCTTTTTATTATGTTTAACTTTTAAACAGATTTATAAATGTACCTTATATCATATGTTGTTTCCACTTAGAGTCTGTTCCAAGAGTACATGTAACAAAGTTCCTCTAAATTTAGCACCGGTATTCTGACACATTTCAAAGCATTCTTAAACCATAAATTCTTAATCGTAAACTCGTAATCATCAGTTTAAGGCTTTTGGTCGAACGATGATTGACAGTATCTGGTCAGTTACCTGTATTTGGCACGTAAAAGCACACAATGTTTTCGTAATTTTCAACGTATATGATTCGGGGCGATATGCACACAACATACACTCAAATATGTCTTTGGAACTATGATTCGTGTTGAGAATAAAATAAAACATAAAATGTTATACATGTTTATCACACCCCTGATATTTGCTTCTCCAATAGGTCAGAAACTCATTTCTCTCAACAAACCTATTGTGGCAAGTAGTGTGCTTGGAATATGGTATGCTAGGCAAGCAGTAGATGGGAATACCGATCGTGGAACAACCTGTACGTGTTGCGCTGCTGCAGTTAATAACAACCCAGCTTGGTTCCGACTTGATCTTGAACAGACACATACGGTGCACAGTATATTTGTACTTGGACGATTGATTTATCGTAAGTTCGATTCTGTATTTAAAACTTCTTTCTTTTAAAAATAAGACCAAGATAAAAAGATCAACTGAGCGATAATATAGTAGCAAATGTGTAACATCGGAGTTTGATCAAGAATGCGAATGCAACTGCAATGACTTGTTAATGAAACAGCTTATTAGTTAAGAACATTTGTAATTAGGCATTAATTAATTGAATTATTTGTATAACAAATGTTAAAAAAAGCTTACCTGGTATTGTATCGGTTTTAATATTTAGGAGTTGATGTGGTTTGAAGCCGCCAGTTCATTTCATACATTGTCTAATGCCGCCTGGCCTCTGTTTTTTCCAACCAATCAATATGGTTTGAACAAACCATGTAGTGGGTCACATAAGGAACAGTTCTGCTAAGAATTAAATTGCAAAGGGCCATTCAAGAAACAGTTCGACCCATTTTGAATCGGACAAGCGGATACAAAGGATAATACATTTATAGGATTGGCTTTTCTTCTCTCTCTCTGATGCCGTAGCAACCAACGTTTTATATATAATTTATATTGTTGAACAATCTACTGCATATGCCTTTCAAACTTGAACTTTGAATATTATTTTGTTTTCTGACAGTTGCAAATATTTTGTAATAGTGATTGGGATAGCTCTATCCTTTTTCGTAAGGATTATGTTCGACAAGTCAACTAGAATTTTATATTGTGGCATATACGATTTTCTTGGTGATTATCGTCCTCTTTGAGATGATTAGCATTAACCAAATTTCATTTAGTAAGTGTTTGCGGTTTATAAGTCACTCAGTCTTAAAATAAAAAGCCAAAGTTTCATTCCCGACTTTGATTACCTTTTTGTCAGAGGTCGCTTTTGGCGTCTTCGAAACTCTTGGCGATTTGGTCAGGTGTCAACAAAACTGTGATTCATCTAGTACAACACGTATTTAATTCTAAATAGTAAGTCAGAATACGATGGAACGTCCCTCCGAAAATGCCTTGGCTATGAGCTATCAGGAAAAAAGGTATGTCGGCCATCATCATCTGTTAAATCTCTAACAGCAGCAACGTTTTCCTTTAAGGCTGCAACAACAGGTCTACCAATACGCGTACTGTATTGCAGTCGATAAAGACCCCCTTGAATAATTTAAACCCAGCGAACACTTGTTCTTAACGTCAACGTTAGATTCCCATGTATACACCACTATTGGATGCATCAACTGCCTAATTTGACGTTACACCTTGATGTGCAGGCGCATCAGCATTGTATGTGACGATTGTATCATTACATGTGGCGGTCTTATCAGTACATGAGATATACTTGTTATTCCATAGTGTTAGATTATTACGTGTACTAGTTTTACCCTGATGTGGGAACATTTTATTCATACATGTGACGACACCTCTAATATATGTTACGCTATTTTAATTACTTGTGAAAGAAAATTGTGTGTGTTGAATTCTGCATTTTTCACCTTAATATGTGACAAATTATACATACATGTGACGACATTTAATGTGACAGAAATGTATCTTTGTTAGATATTCACTGCATGTTGTCATTACATGCGACCAAATGTGAATAATGTTTGTGAAATACAAGAGGAACATATTTTTGAATTTTTTTTTGTGTTGTATTATATGAATTGATAGACGATAGTGATCATGGTTTGTTATCAAATATTCGTAACAGAAATCCATATTAAAATGTGTTTTTCTTATGTAGAGATTTCAATGTGAATAAGATTTTTCCAAAATAATGTGACTCCGAGCGGCGCCAATTTTGATCAAAGAGGTATAATTTGGACAATCCTGGAAGAGGAGTACTCTACAAAGTTACACTTAAAATATCTAAGGTTTTTCTGTTTCAGACAAGGAGTATTTCAACGATTTTTCATTTAAACAGTCTTGCTAAAACTTAAAATGCCATTAGAAAATGCTTCACACCAAATGTGGACGCTCTAGGCTTTTCTGTTAGAGACAAGAAGACTCTTAAAGCGTTTTAAGTATTAACTTGTTTTTGTCATGGCAACCAAAGTTTTGCATGGACTGATTTTTATTGAACAATTTTGACAGAGAACCACACAATATACATGTAAGACAAAGATAAGAATGCTCGGTATATTACAATCTAATCGCAATATTCACTCTTTTTCTTGTATCAATTGGTACCCTCAGGACTGTTCAACATTTAGAAAAATACAGAAAACCAATAAAAACAAATAAAAATTATAATGATAAAGAGAAAAGCACAAAATAGAATATAATGAGTTCAAGTTCAAGGACAAATTGTGTGGACTTAATTTTCAAATAGTATCCTCTTTCCCTTTCGGGTACCAATTGCTAAATTGACTGCAAACTGCCCCCAAAAGGAAGACTTTCTTTTACTTTTTAAATAAGGGGGTTTACTTATGTAAAAGGCATCTTCCCTAGAGGACTATTATAGCATTGTGTGTATTGACTCCTTCCCCACATTTCCAACAACCATATTATTAGTTTATTGGCAATATATCGATCGCGGATTCGGAAGACACTAGTTGGTCTACAACATGCGAGAAAAAATATCGACACGTACCTTCCTGAATGTTCGTATACCACCCTTACCGTTTAAAGCACATGTTCACAAAAGAAAATTGTCTTTATAGTTTTGAATGTAGTGGGTCCTACACGAATAAGTAGTTTTATTTTGCGCGAAACATGTTTTTGCTATGGGTAAATTGACCGCTGAGCTAGATCTTCACAGTTTACGCGTGTATATATGGATTTCATTTCCTATGCAACACATGGACGACATTCAATGGCTCATTTACACATTTATACATTATAGTCTTTAAATATCTTATAATAATTGATACGTCTCAAGGAAATTGCAGCACTGCCTTCTAATATACAAATCGACTTAGTTTTTATAATTTACATTTATGGATTCACAATCTTGGGCGATTGCATTAAACTAGTTTAATTTAGTCTAGAATAAGGTTTAGCTGACTAACTTGATCCAAAGTTAACGTGTATTGCATACTTTAAGTCAATTCAAATTGTTCAAGCCGGAGACTTTCTAGTTGTAGGCTAACTATCCTTGAATGTTAATATCCTGGTTCAGCTATCCCAAAACAAGGATGTCTTAACAAGGACCTTTTATGCTATGGACCATGTAGTTGCTGCTGACAACCTATGAATATTCCCGTGCACCTGTTTTCCTCTAAACACATTTAACAACATGGCATTAAAAAGGAAGGGAACATTTCGGGAATGTGACAACAATATGTTAGTCGGACTTCATTGAGATGAAAACTCATCAATCCCGAACAAAAGTCGTTTGCTACCAATTTGTTGTACATGTTTATATTGAGTAGGGTAAAACTTTTTTTGACTCATCAAAGCATTACATATCAAATTTCCACACATACTTTTGTTAGGCTAAACAACGTGCCCATTTGGGAATCGTTTGTTTGTGTAGGACAATTTAAACAAGCATTATTTCATTTAAGTTGAATTAATAAATGTGTGCTTCTTGATTTTGTAATTTAGCATTACAAAATGCAAAATGACTTCAGTTTCACATCTAGACACTCTCTTTACACAAGTTCAAGCAACAAGAAATAAAATGATAATTAACAAAAAGCGAAACTGTCCGTCTATTATTGGAATATGATCCATTTAAGGAATAACGTTTGACTTAAAACGAAAAGAAAATGTACCAATCGTCTTCAAATGTTCTATCAATCGTTGCGCATTCTATTTGAACTAATCAAATGCAGGAAGTCTGCGGCCATGACTGAAGGAAATCAATGTTAACAGCTTGACCTTAAATTACCCCTCTGGCAGGTTTTAAATTTAGTGGGATCGAGGATAACTTAAGCTATGGAACAGTCTATATTTATGCACACCATCAGGTTTAATGCTAAGTATGAGACTTGCTAAATCTGGGTTAAACCATCCACAACCGTTAAACTAGAATTTAATGTTTGGTTAAGACTGAAACTAAAATTATCCTAATGGTCCTAAATGTTCTCTGATCAGGAACATTTATTGAGTTTTCGCATGAATCCCATGCAGAAATATGGGCTGTTTCCATGAATCCCATGCAGAAATATGGGCTGTTTCCATGAATCCCATGCAGAAATATGGGCTGTTTCCATTAATGAGGGCAAATAATTACAACCAAAGTCACCCAGAAGCATGCATTGTGAAAGACCTCACACACGTCACTAACAATGGCGTTTTGCTGTATTTATTCAATGATTTAAGTCTTAATTAATTATATGTATAATACATTAAACCCTTATTTAAAATGTAATCATTGTGTTTCTTTACATGTGTATGAGTATAATTCTTCACATTTCTCCTGACAGAAACACTTGCAAATATGGACATTACACTGGGTGCTTTTACTACCGGTGGGATAGTGCTTACAAAGAATACTGCCCCAACATTAAATTTTAGTTACACACTGCCAACCCCCGAAGCCGGTCGTTATGTAACATTCACACAGCGAAATGTCAATGATCATTTTGTGATATGTGAACTGTATGTGTATGCTGGTAAGTCTGTTTCTCTTATAAGTCCTGTCTGTCTGTCTGTATCATGGTATGTCCATCTATAACATTTTCTCTTTTTCGGCTCTATATGTTTGCCTGTACGTTGTATATATTTTTCATAAATGGGAACCAAGAAATTAAGCATTTGAGATAAATTGAACACACGTGTGAGCTTTAACATATATTTGCTGACTAAATATAAAACGGACCGCACAGTGCCTTGGGTCCAAGTACATATGTTTTCTGCAATGCAGGAACCCAATAGAACCTAATCGAAATAAGAGTTGTTGCACACAGTGTTAAATCATTTGTTTTTATTGCACTCATAAATGATTAATAAAAAGAAATATTTTTGTTCTCGTAACTTACTCAGGAAACGCCGTGATATGACTGAAACAAAGTTGAAGGCCAAAACCGAGGAGCTAGATTCAAATATCTTATATGTATATCGTCCATATTTCCTAAATCCCTATGCTAGGCTGAGTAACAAAAGAAATGTCCATAATTGTATCAAGTCCACATGAAGGTCCGGTTTGAGCTATCGATGTTTCAAGTCTCGTATATAGGAGTCTTTTAATTGTTATAGAGCAACTAAAACAGCACAGCCAGCAACAATGAGTGTATTCGATCGATATTTAAACTAAACTAGAAGAGCTTCGCAAATTTCGTCAATTAAGCTGACGAATTGACGAAAATATATTTTTCTAAAAACTTTATAAGAAATTTGAAATAGGGCCTAATTTGCATTCAATACGTCCAGGTAAATTATTTAAAAGACAGAAATAAGGTTTTTATAAAAAATACTCTTTTTCGTCAATTCGTCAACTAGTTTGAGTTTACGAATTGACGAAGCTCTTCTAGTTTAATTTTAATATATTAAATTATCATATATTTTACATAGTAGCTCTCCAATATGTTCAGAAAATATCAGCTTCCTTAGCTGTATAATTTATCATACAAGAAAAAGGTTGACGAATTGACGAAATTGATGAAGCAGCAACAGTATAACCACTTCAATTTTTAACTAGAACTATCACTAAAGGTGATTAATACCCCCGCACATATTATATCTCACAATATTATCTTTGACTCAGACAATTTGAATATCAGTATCAAAAAGAAATACTGAGGTGATATCAAAAAGCAATATACAAATCTAATTTTAAAGAAATGTTGTCCAGAACATTTGCTAATGCTTTAAACAAAGATGATTTTAACAAACATAATCCTAATTCATGGTCAGAGGTCAAGGTCACAGGCACATGAAAATTGTGTCTAGCACATCTACTACTCCTGATTAACATTTATGCCAAGTATCAAGTGAATCAGGTTGAAACTGAAGGAGGAGTACGATGCAACATATTATATTTTAACAATTTCTTTCCCATTTCAAGGTCATTGGTCAAGGTCAAGGTCAAGGTCACAGGACATGAAATTTGCGTCTTGCACATCTACTACTCTTGATTAACATTTATGCCAAGTATCAGGTAAATCAGGTTGAAACTGAAGGAGGAGTACGACGCAACAGATTAGAATTTAATAAAAGATTTCCTAATCCAAGGTCAGAGGTCAAGGTCACAGAGACATGAAAATTGTGTCTTGCACATCTACTACTCCTGATTAACATGTATGCCAAGTATCAAGTAAATCAGGTTGAAACTGAAGGAGGAGTACGACGCAACAGATTAGATTTTAAGAAAAAAAATAATCCTATTTCAAGGTCAGAGGTCAAGGTCACAAGGAGGAGTATGACGCAACAGACTTTGCGGACAGACCGACCGATCAACCAACCGACCAACAGGCTGATTCCAGTATACTCCCTCCAAACTATGTTTGCGGGGGTATAACAATAAATCTATTGACAACCAAGGGGTATTGATGGTGATTAAATTAAATTCATTAAAAAAAAATTCATCACATTAAGTTATTCATTTCTTTCAGAAAGATCTAAATGACATTGTACTTACCCTTCCTTTAAGACAATAGGCACTTCTTGTGTACTGATGTGTGTGGAATGGGCCTTAGTGGAAGATGAAATAATGTCTAAATACTGGAAATGGAAACAAAATAGTTCATATTAATCAATTCACTTCTCTGTTTTGAAAACACATGAAGAAAAAGTTGATGCATAATAAACTTAGTAAGTCGGATTTAAATATTGAGCTGAAAACATCAAAGGAAAAACTTGTTATATTTTTGGAAAATCAACACTCACAGCTTTGTTTAAAGATGCTGGTTTATTATATCTACAAGGCCAGAGTAAACAATATTTGCCCTCTTTCCTGCTGTCGCAAAGTGTTATAACAATGATGTGATTGCCAAGTTATTTATAACAATGAAAATACAGTATAAGTTTGTCTAGTTCAGTATAGCACTTTCTCAATCAATCATACCATAAAATAGCAACTTTGGAGGTCATAAATGACTGGCCTCTTAAATCAGAATAAATATATTATGTTTCAAGACAATGTAATTTGTAAATGTCATATATAAATTATTCTGTCTGTCAGATAATACAAGTCTGACATTTTTTTCATAGTATAAATAAGCAGAGTTTGACAATTTTCCCACAGTATACATAATACAAGTCTCGACATTTTTTTCACAATTTACACAAGCAAAATTTGACAGTTTTTCCACAGTATACATAATACATGTCTGACAGTTTTTCCACAGTATACATACAAGTCTGACAGTTTTTAGTTTTTCCACAGTATACATAATACAAGTCTGACAGTTTTTCCACAGTATACATAAATCATGTCTGACAGTTTTTCCACAGTATACATAATACAAGTCTGACATTTTTCCACAGTATACATAATACAAGTCTGACAGTTTTTCCACAGTATACATAATACAAGTCTGACAGTTTTTCCACAGTATACATAATACAAGTTTGACAGTTTTTCCACAGTATACATAATACAAGTCTGACAGTTTTCCACAGTATACATAACACAAGTCTGACAGTTTTTCCACAATTTTTTCCACAGTCTGACAGTTTGGGGTCTAATTGCATCTCTGTTAAACAAACAATGAGATAACGGTCAAATTGCTGAAGAAATGAATTTCCTCCTTTTCAATTATAATTATAATAAGCATTTCACAGATGTTTAAAT
>JAUELF010254854.1:0-11668 GCA_031471495.1 Clinocardium nuttallii
CTTAATGCAGACATATCCAAAACGAATCATAATTGAACTTCCAAAAATCCAAACATTACATTATTTCCTCAAAACATTTTTAGAGAATATAATTGCATGTTAGGTCATGAATAAGAGGATAAATATTACAGTGATCATGTTATTGTTTATGAAGTTTATCTTTGTGATCAGGTTATAAAAATGTGTTAATATTCTTGTTTAAATAAATAATAATATTGTTATAATTATACTCTTTTGTTACTCTCTTTAAAAACAGAATTATAAAATGTATTAAGATAGAAATAAATTGATGCTTTTTTGCTTTAGTCCACAAAAAATATAATTAATCAAATAAATATAATAAAAAAATAAAAATTGTAAACATAAAAAATCCTAGCAAACTAAAAAAGAAATCATTGTTAATATTGAATATAATAAAGAGACTTAGAACTACAGAAAATATAATAAAAACTGTGAAGCATATTTGAACAGGGATTGCAAAGTATTCTTGTAAGTCTTCATAAGTATTAAAGCTTGATTACCATAAGAAAATCCCCTTTACAATATCTGTTTTTTTCTTTATGTATATATACATGTATTCATTTCTTTATTAGCATTCCATACACCAACTTTTAATTGGTGATTAACAATAATTCACATAATCTGCAGAAAAGAGTCTTGCACAAAAAACACCTCCAACCGTCACCAAATACCAGAATGTGTCACAGAACCACTTCTGACAGCTCCTCCAAATGGAACTATTTTTCAAAAGACTTTATCAAGAATATACCACATAAAATCATCGGATTTAATATTGTCCAGTTGCCTGCTTTGGAAACATGAAGAAAAACAAGAGTGTTTGAAGGAAATCATGTCTCGTCTGAATACGTCAATCATTTAGGAATATTGGATGGGCGGACGAACGAACAGACAAATCACATAGAAGTGATCCTACATGTCTTACTAACACAATAATGCAACTTCCAGAAAATAGAAAATATCTTTTCAATACATTGTTGTAAACCTTGTGACAAGATGAATCAATTGTTTCAATCATTTATTTCATTTTTCCACAAAAGAAATCACCCATTACAGAGCCATGAACAGTGCCCACTAAAGGAGAAAGATGCATAGGATCCATAAACCAAAAGTTATCTCAAATGTTTGACCTCTCGACCTTAACATATATGTTACAGTTCTCTTCTTTTACATTCTGTTAACACTTTCCAACATAAAACAAATCTGCTGCAGAATTGAAAACATTGTGAAAAAGGGTAAATTGCTCATGTTTTAAAAAGTTGTCTTCTGCAGTGACATCAGAAAGCATCTGTAAATAAGACAGCATTAACTTCTTACCATGTGTTCTTAACAAGCAGGCACAATTTGACACAGTAGAAATAGTGGAAATAGCTCATCATGCTTTTGATGAGGGAATTCTCCTTTTGACATATATCATAATCATAATTCCATTTGTGGAGATTTTTCATCTTTTCCTCTAAATGTTTTCAAAGAAGTCTGCTGCAGATGACTCATATTTGGTAAAAGTTCAATCTCATAGTATAGTAACACTGAAGCTGTTACTGTCACCTAGTTGACAAACAATAACAATCTCATAGTATAGTAACACTGAAGCTGTTACTGTCACCTATTTGACAAACAATAACTTTCCCTTTTCAATGGAAAGAATAACAAACATACATGTACCTTATTTCACCATGATTAAAACCCTGTTAAAAGCTCAAGAGTAAATCTGACAGGAATCTTCAACAGAATGAAGCACTCAAAATGATTAAAGCTTCCGCCCAAGATGTTCTGAAACTGTTTTGTTAGCTAGCAAGGCATTGCAGAGTTAATAATGAAAATTAAACAAGACCCTTGTATACATGGGTGACATATCATCAAATTTCAAAACCCTCTTGGAATAAACATTGTTCTATATAAATACTTTAAAACAAGATGTGTGTGTTGCTGCACATGTTTTAAAACTTATATCATACAAATTTTAATAGCCCCCTTAAAAAAAAGATTTTTTTTATATTATGCTACCCACAAAATTAGTTATTCTGTATTTAAAACAATATATATACTTTGTATTTAAAAGAAAACAGTTAAAGGAAAAAGTATATCCAAATGTGACTGAACAAAAATTGTATCAAATAAAACTCTGTCATTAAGTTTGGAATTTAATTGTGCAACAAAAATGAAAGATGTTTTATTTCACATTTCATATCAAAAAAATGTTTCATGCTATTTAAAGTATTTATTCATCATAGATGATAAATTACTAAAAAAGAAAAGGGTTTTAATTTGATGAAAATGTCTGTTTCTATTCCAACCTCAGTTTACATTGAAATTAATAGTCATCCCCATATCTCATATTAACCATAATATATCTTTTCCTTATTACTATATATTCAAAATAGCAATTGTCTAGGTTTCCAAATATTGACATAATAATTCCGTTTAAATCAAATCTGTAAAATGTTATTGTGTAATTGTTTTAAAGTCACCACCATCTTTTAAATGGCCAATATGATATGATATGGATCTGAAATATGGGGATGTTTCTAGCCAAGACTAACTGAGGAGCTATGACAAACAACTCATTTCCCTAACCTGAGACGATACAGGTGACAAAGCTGTTGAATTGGCCCTGGTTTGTGCCTATACAAAACATAATAAACATGTACATACATACAACAGAGGAAGGTACTTATAAGTCTTGTCAGGCAAAAAAGGTCTCTAACATGTCTTTCAGTATGTAGCTCAAACATTGAGAGCTTTAAGTATGAAATAAGATAGAATGTTGTTTCCAAATGTAGCTTGTCATTTACAATCTAAAAAGCACATTAACTAAATAGTTAATTTTGTCAAAAGCTCAAATAATACCTATTGAATATTTCTTTGAACAATGAAAATGCTTGGGAAAAGACGCTGCACATGAACAGTTTCTATTCGTATATACAAATTCTTCTTGGACCTTTTTCACTTCACATTGCTTTCCTATATCAACGTGTAACTAGGAAAATATTATCAGTTGAAAGACAATTCCTTTTTATATAATAACACCTCCGAGGATAAAAATCCATAAACCTTTTCTCTGAGATGATATCTCAAAATCTTAACCTTTTCCGACATACAACAAATCTGAAGCAGGCTGCTTTAAAAACATCTATGCACAAATGTGGAAATTCTATAAATGAAAGAATGGTTTTTATATAAAGTTGAAATCATTTTGACAAACTGGGAAATTGTTTATTATGAGCAATTACACCTTTTGCCACAATGTGTTTTAGATGCATGTGAGGAAAAATAAAGTGAAATTGCTAGAATCAGAATATGACATTAGTCTCAGAAAGAAGATTTATAGTAAATCTAGGGACAATGTATTTACTTTTTATCATGCTTTAACCCTTTTCCACATACAGACGCTTTCTGACACCTCTACAGCAGACCACTTTTAAAAATCATCATGACAAAAGGATAAATTGCTAAAAAAAAGCACTTTCTCTCTTTGCCTCAATGTTTTCAACTCTATTTAATAATTGGAACTGTGATGTGTCGTGATATTTTATATTTTAATCATTATGTTTTGAAAGTTGTCTGCTGCAGAATTGTTGAATGTGGAAAGGGTAAACCCTTTAACTGTCAAATAACTATACAATCCTAATAGCGACACAAATAACAAGTCACTGTTGACAGTGAACGGATGCCTTATTTTGAATTCTATCAAGCTGTCACTGAGAGAAGCCTATGGCAGATCAGTGATTAACCGTTTCCTCCATACAGACACTTTGTGACGCATCTCAAGCAGACTCATTTTGAAAACATTGGGACAAAAGGAGAATAATGAGTAATTTCTCCTTTGCATCAATATTTTCAAATCTGTTTTTATTATTATACTTTTATTGCCAAAATGTTTACAAAGTCACCTGCTGCAGATTTGTTGTATGTGAGAGAGGGTTAAGATAAATCTGAAGAAGAGGGCCATGTGTTGCTAACCTGTCAACACAGTACTATATATATACATTACAGTACTATATATATACATTACAGTACTATATATATACATTCCAGTACTATATATATACATTACAGTACTATATATATACATTACAGTACTATATATATACATTACAGTACTATATATATACATTTTGCAGGGTTACTATAATAAACATCATTTATTTTTCTGTTTAAATGTTGTGTGTGTAATGGAGGCATGAACAAGGATCACATAAAAGTCAATAATTATCATGAATGCTGGTCTTTAGGCAATCAGAATTCATCCAAAATGATGGATGTACCTTTGTATTAGTTGATCATTCAGGCGAGAGAAAATAGCATTAATCGTACAGCGGACTTGTGTCAAGCAAAAAATTAGATAAGTTGAAACCCTTTCCCACATGGCCTTGGCTGGATTAATCAAAAATTTGTTTTTGCTATTTCATTACCATTTTGAACCCTTTCCCACATGCAAACACATTTTGCGCATCTGCAGCAATGACTTAAATAAGAAATTTGTGGCAAAAGGGAAAAAAAAGTTCATAAAGAAGCAGGCTTTTTTCTTTCGCCACATGTTTTCAGCTCTATTTGACAATTATGCTTTTACATGTATTCATAATGCTGTTCTATGTTTTTGAAGTCTACTGCTGCAGATTGATTGTATGTGGGAGAGCATTCAGGTTAAAAGAGTTCTTTATTCAGTTCAGTACACAATCAATAGGTTTTATTGCAATCCCCTCATGTTTCGGGAATATTTTAATCGTCACATGGAGACACATTTTTCAGGAGTAAAATCTGGTTTCCAATTAAATCCTTTGAAAAACACATATTTGAGCCCATCCAAGGTTCTCAGTGGCATGTCAGACCATTGAAAGTTCAGATCAGCGTGTACATCTGCACCATCTTATCAGAATCTACACAAGTCCAAATAACTTATAAGCTTCTAACAAGCCAATGCCAGTAATATATAAATAGTGTAGATCTTCATCAGACTGTGGATTGATAGGCTGATGTAGATCTTCACTGTTCACTTAAGCAAAATTGTTAATTTTATATTTTTCAGTTTAGGTGCTTAAAAATTGACTACTGATGACATAATTATATTCGTTTGAAGCTCTGCCAGGCTGTGGGAAAGATACGACACTATAAGTTAAGACAACACTCAATATGCAGGCCATAAACAGTAGGGTTTGGTTGAAGATCACATGTAAGCATGTAATACTTTCATATATGTACGTCTTATAAAAATGAACATGAATGTCTATGCCTTTTATAGGGGTAATATAGTTGAAAAATCCATTTTCTCCCTCTAAAATAACAATGTTTCTTTCTCTGTTATGAAGAAATGAACATAGCTAAATAAATATAATATTATATTCAAGATGGGATTTCTTTTTCTAGTGCACTTTCACCAGTTTTTTACAAAACTTTGGAAAACAAAAGTCCAAAACTTCCCAAGAAAAAATAACAGAAAGCGCTCCTCTTATATACATTCACCTCTGTTCTATTAAAATCTAATTACAGGGTTGACCTTCTACATACAAAGGGCACACTCACCAGTAGATTTGTCAGAATCTGGTTCATTCTATTTGCCATGTCTTTGAGACGCTCCATAGGAATGGGCAAGGACAGATCTTCAATGGATTCCACTTGCTCATCAGCTGTAAAATACAGTCACTTCATAGATATCAGGTCTCATAGATATGTTCTACCATGACTATTTGTATTATATGGATGTAAATAGGAGTGTGAACAAATAGTCAGAAAAACTTCCTTTATCAACCCTTTCCCACATACTTAAAAACATCATGACGAAAAAAGATATTGCTTTTCACAAGCAATTTCACCTTGTGTCAGAGTGTTTTCAATATTAATTTAAATTTCATAAATAGGGAGTTTCCATACTAAACATAATTGTTTCAATTTTGTCTACTGCAGATTTTTTTAATGTGGGAAACAGTTTAACAATCCTACATTTTCATAAAAACAAGTTTCTGATCACTACAAAATTACTGTTTTGAGATGTCATGCTAACAATTACACCCATAATGCAATACGCTTGTACCAACAGTGATGACAACTTTCAGTTAGTGATGGTGATGATTGATCAAACTCACACAATAAACAGCCAAGGACTTAAACCCCTTTCCATGATACATGCAACTCTTTATACCTTCATGGCAGACAACTCAACAAACAAAAATGTCTCCCTTTTCCTGTAATATTTCCATTTTTTCACAAACTAATATATATGCAAAGATTTGCTGCAGATATGTTGTATGTTGAAACCCACTAGTCAATATATAATAATTCACAGACTTACAAATTATAAATGCTTGAAAAAAAAGTTGTATGCAAATTCTAGAAAAATTAAGTTTTAAAATACACTAGACATCTGCAAAATACAACCGAAAGGCGTTTACAGCCACAGTGTGGATCCAGATCGCCAGAGCATCCACACAGTCTGATCTGACTCAACACAGTTTGTCAGTGTGTCATAAATTGGTTTCAAGAAACTTCTGTAAACAAGCATCCATTTGGATTATTTAGCAGGGAAGCTCAGGTAGGACCCCATTCCACATGTGGTATAATTGCACTAAGGTTGGTTTACACAGAGCACAGCTAGTCATTTCCTTTTCCCATAGTGTGTCCTAAGGTCATCCTTTGTAGAGGCATCAAAAGGTGACTATATCGGTGAAAGTGTTAATATGATGAAGGTAATGAATCTTTCTTTACATGCTTTTCTTGTCACACACTACATATTCTGAAAACCTCAATTGGACCATTAGTAAGATGTGTAAAACTTAACATGCGCTATTTGTCCATGCAACAAAAGTTGTGTTCAGTTATAATCAACATGGATGGGACACAATCTCAACAATCCGTTTTAAACAAGCATTCAAAATGTTCATACAATTCTTCTTTTTTAATATTTTCCCGCAATGTTTTCGTAAATCATCTGCTGAGAGTTTGCATATTCTGAAAGAGGACTATTAGTGATAAATCATTTATTGTTATGTGTTGACAACATACAGTCCTGTTGTTGTTGTAAAGCACCAATCGAGTTATCTTTGATGAGTTCCATAAGCTGCGTAATCTGGTGTTGACATGCTAGCACCAACTCTGCGGGATCACTACCTTCCATAGATGCTATCTCCTGAAAAATAGCAAAACACAACTAGATGATTAGTATATAAACTGGCCTATAATATGTCACAGCTCTAGATAAGGGGCATTTTTCATGTTCTAAAATCCTTATTTGACATTCAAACCCTTGTGGGTACTCAAAAGAATCGTCTCACTTAGACAATTCTTTCGAGTACCCACAGCATAGGATTTGGTTGAAAAATACGAGAAATATTGTGGGGAATAGACCTGTTCACTCCCTCTTATCTAGTCATCTGATATTTTTGCTAATCGATTGTTAATAATAACTTGACTCGGTCTTCAACTCCTTTCATTTATCACTCTTACCAACATACAACAAATATGCAGCAGAAGACTGAAATTTTCCTATCAAAATTGATAAAAATCTCCATTAACGACACTTTAATCATTAAATGGAGTTGACCAATATCACCTTTGCAACAATGTTCTCAAAAGTCGTCAGCTGCAGAGGCGTTTGAAAGTTTCTGTATGTGGGAAAGGTTTAAAACATATTTGACTTGCGATAATACCAGTCTACCACAAGTGAGTCTATGTGTAGAGCTATGTAAGACAACAGATGTTTGTAAAACATGGTGCTTCCTTTTTGTATTGAAGGTCACTGTGACATTGACACTTAAATAGATGACCTCAAAATCAATATTGGTCAGCCAATGATCATGCCCAAACTCCCTGCCAAGTGAGTAGTGTAGGTCCAAGCATTATCCAGTTATCAATCAGACAAGGCTTGGTCTACCTGTTGATCCAGTTATCAATCAGACAAGGTTTGGTCTACCTGTTGATCCAGTTATCAATCAGACAAGGTTGGGTCTACCTGTTGATCCAGTTATCAATCAGACAAGGTTTGGTCTACCTGTTGATCCAGTTATCAATCAGACAAGGCTTGGTCTACCTGTTGATCCAGTTATCAATCAGACAAGGCTTGGTCTACCTGTTGATCAACAACATGTGCAAAGCAATATACCCCCCTCCTCTCCTTCGAAATTTTACAGATGCTACTCCTAAAACATTGTATCAGGTAACAGCCTTTTACCACATGTCATGCAGACACAATTTGATACATCTCCAGCAGATGACTTTTCACCTGCTACATAGTTTTTGTTTGTGGGATGGGGTATAAATCCATAACCATGAAATATTACACAGAAATTTCGCTTACCTGAGTTTTTTCAGCCACGTCATCAGGATTGACTTTAAGGAACTCGGCCAGGACTCGTATTCTGGTTTCAAGTACACTTGCCAAATCTTCATCATTCTGTCGGAGTTTTTCTGTAACAACACATTTTGGCATGCAGGGAACCACACACAAAACACATAAAATCAACAGAATGGATTGGCAAATTGAATTGTTCAATGCTTCACACAATCTTTGTTTTGCGAACTTTCGATAAAAATCTCTGTATGAATCTCTTTCTTTAATTTAATCTTTTCATTTTTTCAAGTCCACTCTATAAAAGTCGTTTAATTTCCTTAAACCTTTTCTTCTCATATACAGAATTTAATAAAAACACCCTTGAAATAAATAAAAGTTAAACTTTCGCCCAGAATATTTTTTATCTATCAAAAGTTCAATTTGCAGGTGTTCCACTTTTATCTATGAACATTTTCAAGGTGAATGAATCCCGAAACTGCTAATCAGGTAACAGTTATCAGCCAACAAAATATGGTGGAAAAAATGGAAGAGAATAATTTTGTATTTTGGTTCAGAGTAAAGGAGTAAACAAACAAAAAGATGATTTTGATGGAAATGTTAACCATGAATATTGTTTTTACCCTTTCCCTCATATAGACGCTTTCTGACGCGTCTGAAGCAGACAGCTTTTTGAAAACATAGTGACAAAAGAAGAAATTGCACAAAACGTGCAATTTCTACTTTTGCCACGTTTTCCACTTTTTGTCATAGGTTATCCATTCAATTATGGAGATTTTCTATGTTTTGACAAAATATGTTTAAAGAGTTGTCTGCTGCAGAATTGTCGTATGAGGGAAAGGGTTAATTTTATGCTCTGAAACAAATGACATCTGACAGCTATGCAGCAGGCAACTTATGAACACATTGAGGGAAATAAGAAAAGTGTTTATAAAACTTTCCAACCTACAGAGGCATCTGAACGTAACTGCAGCAGATGGCTTTTGAAAAGCTGCGGCTCAACTAGCAATTTCTTCTTTTGCCACGATGTTTTCAACTCTATTTTATAATAAAACTAAGATTTACGATATATTTGCATAGATGCGTTCAAGGTCATCTGCTGCAGATGTGTTTATATGTGGGAAAAGGGGTAAAAATGGGCAATTTTTCCATTTTCTATAATACTTTTCACTCTATTTCAAATTTATACTTCCAATTTCTCAGTCATTAAAAATGGGTTGTCATGTGTATTCACAGCAGAAGACATTGACCTATCACATTGACCTATCATATCAGATAAACTGTTTAAACCTAGCACTATTTGACTCTTCCATCATAAAAGCATTCCACTTAACTAATCTAGACTACTTTTCCCATAACAAATCTGCAGAAGACAACTTTTGACAAAAGAATGGAAAATCTTCATCAATAAAACAGTAAATAGAGTTCGAAACATAGCTAATCATGAGCAATTTCTCCTTTTGCCATAATCTTTCAAGCTTTCTGCAACAGAAAGGTTCAAATGCATCTGCAAGTTAGAAAGGTTGGATGAAGGTTTATGTTTTCAATGAAAACAAAAAGTGAAAATGTTGTTAATTATGATTACAAAGTTGGTAACAATATGTACATAGATTACCTTTAACAAGACTCATAGCTTACCTATGCATACATAGAGAAACACACACTACTCATTGATGTTAGTAAAAGGTTGTGAACAAGGTTATATTTCAAACCATGCTTCTAAACAATTTTGGGTCAACGAAACACTATAATGCATGGACATGAGCATGGCATGTTCTATAAATTATCTCACAATGTTGTCCGTTTCTTTACCCTTTCCTTATTTCAGATGGCTTCTCCTTTTCCCACAAAAAATTGTATCACATTTTTTGTTCAATTATTGAAGATATAGACATTTGCTTTGAATGATTACAAAGTAGGACTTTAACCCTTTCCCTCATGTAGACACTTTCTGACAGCTCTGCAGCAGACGGCTTTTTTGAAAACATACTGACAAAAGAAGAAATTGCTCAAAAGGAGCAATTTTTCCATTCGACACAATGTTTTCTACTTTTAGTCACATGTCATATGAGGGAAAGGGTTAAAACTATTATATATGCCATAAGTTTGAGTGGCAGGCACAGAGACAGGTGTTTACCAGCCAATCAGACCTTCTACTCAGTATTAACTGTTTTCTTTTAACCCTTTCCCACATACAACAAATCTGCAGCAGATGACTTTGAAAAAATATACGCAAAAATATGGATAAATTTATTAATAGAAAGTATAATTATTAAATAGGGTTGAAAATATTTTGGCAACAGGAGAAATGGCTCATCATGAGCAATGTCTTCCTATGCCACTATGTTTTCAAAAGTTGACAACTGTAATTGCGTCAAAATGTGTATACAAGTGGGAAAGGCTTAAATTACTTAACCTTTTCCCTCACATAGACGCTTTTGGATGCCTCTGCAGCAGACAACTTTTTGAAAACATGGCAAGAAAAAAAGAAATTGCTCAAAACTAGCAATATATTTCTCCTTTTTTAACCATGTTTTCAACTCTATTCAATAATTGTTTTTTCATTTAAAGAGATTTTTCTGTGCTTTTGCCAAGATATTTTCAAAGTTGTCTGCTGCAGATTTTGTTGTATGTGGGAAAGAGTTAAAGTGCAGACACGATTCAATGATGTAGATTTATTATAACCCATTTTGAAGGTACTAAACCTACAATGAGTGGATACCTACCAAGTGGTGAGATCACTTGATCATTGGATATGATATTCACGTCATCAGGCTGTAATTCAAGACAAGGAGGCTCTTCTGGCATCCTGAAATGGATGTCCGTAATCACAAGTGAAACAGAGTTGAGACAGATTCTTTTGTGTTCCAAAATCTAGGGTTTGGTACTATTAAGAGCAAAAGACTAGTACACTCTCCCATATCCCTTTCCTTCATACGCTTACTGACACCTCATCAGCAGAGGACTTTTGAAAACTCTGTGACAAATATAGAAATTGCTCAAAACGAGCAATTTCTTCTTTTGCCACAATGTTTTCAACTCTTTTTAGTAAAAATACCCTCATTTATAGAGTTTCTATATTTTTGTCCACATGTTTCCGAAGTCGTCTGCTGCAGAATTGTTGTATGTGGGAAAGGATTAAGGCCAAAACACCAGTACACTCTCCCATATCTAGACCTCTAAAAGTGGTGTCAGCAATTCTCGACTAGAGCGGTTGTATTCCAGTTGAATGATTTTACAAGACTTGCGGCTCATTTGAAATTAAGTTCCGTAAAGATTTAACCCTTTCCCACATACGACAATTCTGCAGCAGACGACTTTGAACATATTTTGTCAAAAATGGGAAAATCTCTATAATTGAATGGATAA
>JAUELF010254865.1:0-11667 GCA_031471495.1 Clinocardium nuttallii
GTGTACACGTGTAGAAACAAGACATGGTGTACACGTGTAGAGACAAGACATGGCGTACACGTGTAGAAACATGGCTGATTAGTTAACGTAAGTGTACACGTGTAGAAACAAGACATGGTGTACACGTGTAGAGACAAGACATGGCGTACACGTGTAGAAACATGGCTGATTAGTTAACGTAAGTGTACACGTGTAGAAACAAGACATGGTGTACACGTGTAGAGACAAGACATGGCGTACACGTGTAGAAACATGGCTGCTTATTTAACGTAAATGTACACGTGTAGAGACAAGACATAGTGTACACGTGTAGAAACATGGCTGCTTATTTAACGTAAATGTACACGTGTAGAAACATGGCTGCTTATTTAACGTAAGTGTACACGTGTAGAAACATGGCTGCTTATTTAACGTAGGTGTACACGTGTAGAAACAAGACATGGCTGCTTATTTAACGTAAGTGTACACGTGTAGAAACAAGACATGGCTGCGTATTTAACGTAAGTGTATACGTGTAGAAACAAGACATGGCTGCTTATCCATGCTTAAGTTTCCAAAATAGATAATTGTAATTAATCTTTCTTTGACTAATTGGGGAACAATGCAGAGCCAGACGCGCTGACACAATTAAAATAATGAAATGTCTGTATGAAATAATTTAATTTTGAAGCAAATTATAGAAAAACAACATATGTGTGTTCAGTAAGTCATTTGTGTTGTCCAGCCATGCAGTGAACGACTTTTGTAGGATCATGAGGATAAAGGGATACAACTTTCTTCTGGTCCCACATTGATTTTCAATATTTTAGCAAGACAACTTTCAATTTAGCAGATGTTTATAAGTTTCATATGCCATGTTTAAAGAGGAAGACTTTAGATTTGCTATATCAGGAATGGGTTAGAAAAATAAATTTATATATTCTCTAGCTTCCGGTTCTGTAACACACAGGCAATACTAGTCTTGCCTTTATTCGTTGCAATACTATTAAATGTCTCGTCAAAAAACATTGGTTGATTATATTCTTATATGGGCATCATTATATCATTGTGGGATGATAAATGTTCCATGCCATCAGTTTAAATCTGAAACAAAATTTTGCTAGCGACGAGGCCGCAAGGGTTAAATATTTTCTTTGTTTGTTTGACGTTTTTTCTAATCACTGAAATTTCGACCCGTCAGAATACAGATGCAATTGAGTTTAATTTGTTTAATCAACATTTATCATTCCTTGAAGTGAATTCTTCCTCAAAAGCTCGGTAAAGCCGTAAGAACCACTGATCAAAGCCCATGATCGTCTCAGATATAGTCGTTTCTAAAAGATTATCATGTCAAAATTGCTCACGGCCGCCCCTGATTCATAGCTCAATCCCCCAAATAAACCCCCGTTTATTCGTTCCTGATTAAGTACAAATGGCCAGGATATACAAGTCGTACCGTTTATATACCTGATTTCATTGTCATTTATAAATTTCAAAGTGACAACTGAACAGTTTGCAGATACAATAAAACCGTTTTCAATCAATAAAATGAACTACATTCATGTAACGTACAACGCTATCACTGTAAGGGAGATAGGGGCTATCGCTCACATATTGAACGAAAACCGCACGGATATGATTACTTTCAATAGAAATGGAAAGAGTTTTCAATACAGGAATAAAATTATCAACGTATTATCGACTGGCGATTTCAAACCTCTATTAAACCTTGATAGCTGCCGATAGTGACGCTTAGCGCTAAGTATAATCCATCGTAATGCCACCTAACCGTATATACATCTTCAATATGCTTCCTTTTGCAACAGAAGTTTTTTCAAATAATTGTTTTTATATCTTAAAACAATGAAGAAGCAGCTGAAATTGCTCAACTCGAGCAATTTAAACGGTTCATTCATAGTTTTCAGAACGTTTGTTGTTTCCAATACGGAAAGACGAAGCAATATGTCCCGAGGGGCGAAGTACGGTTAGATACAAATCGTGTATAGGTCTGCGTCGTAACCTAGGATGGTGACGTAGTGTGAATTTCTTGGCACCAAACGAGGTTTGACAATCAGACCCGGCTACAGATAGCCTACATTGTTTCTGACGTTGACAAAACACATATAAGCCGTCCCGCGAGAACACCAACATTGTGGACTCGGCGTAATCTATCGACCCAGATCAGCCGTCCCGCGAGAACACCAACATTGTGGACTCGGCGTAATCTATCGACCCAGATCAGTTAATCCGGGCCGACACATTTCGTCTCAGGGGTATAGAGTAATGAAAATCCACCGAAGGCGAAACGTGTCTGTCCGGGTTAGCCTGCGTGGCATGCTTAGGCTGATCCGGATTAATAATTTCTGCAGAGTCCACAATGTTGGTTTTCGGGTGGAATGGTTTATATATATGTATAGGATTAGAGAGCTATATATATATATGGTGAGTGGCTATCTGATCTAGATTCATCAAGTTTAACCAATTTAAAGTATAGAAAAAAACATGCATGACAAGTCACCGATTAATTAGTAAATCACATTTTAACACTTTTCAACATACAACAAATATGCAGCAGTCATCTTTGAAAGCATCTGTAAACAAATAAAGAACATCATAAATGAAATCATATATGGTCTTATTGAATAGGGTTCAACATATTATAGAAAAATGAAAAGTCGCTCATCGTGAGCAATTTCTTCTTTTTCCAAGGTATTTTCAAAAATCGTCTGGTGCAAATGCCTTAAAATGTGTGTGAGACAAGATCAGGATCGACATTGACAATATAATTCGGGATGCTGTGTTTAGGGACCTCTTTACGTCTACGTGAATGGGTAGCCTCTAGCGAGATAATCATGTTCAAATGAACATTTAGAAATGTACTAATGATAAACTAGATACACTAGAATGGGGATTATGTCGACATAGATAGTAGTCAAGATAGTTTTGTTTTATCAGAATGTACATTAATCTTGTGTTATAACCTGTCGACGCATTTGCAGCAGGTGATTTTTGGAAACACTGTGTCAAACGGAGAAATTACTCATAATGAGCAATTACTCTCTACTAATAATCGAAAGTTTTCATGTTTATTCATTGAAGTTTCCAAAGTCGTCTGATCGTATGTATAAAACGCCCACAATGTGGTGCGATCGTTTTCAGCAAAGACAAATCTCTTGGATAATAAATGTTTTAATGTTCATGTATATTTGTTTTTTGCGATAATTATGTACCATCCGGGTACGACGAATAACATTTCCCCGTACGTTCCCTTAACGCTTTCATTTAATGCCATTGCCTGTCAGAAATAAAATGAGCCATCCCGCGAGAAAACCAACGAGTATGTAAGTCGTTGTGTTTGTAAAAATACAGGGAAACATTGCAATAGAGTAATGAACAGATGATGACAGTATTCAATGATCGAATGCGTTTCTTAGTTTTGTTTTAAGTTATTTTGACAGTCATAATACTCAGGCGTTCTTTAGGTTAATATTAATACAATCATTTGGTGTGGTTTGTTGCCATGTTTCAATAGCTTCCAAGATCGGGAAATGACAATATCCGTCAGACCACGGAACCATTTTCTCTCTCAATTCTCTCCGACATCGGTGACAATTGAGCTTTATCTCTGGGGCAAAATAGTTTCATTTCCTTCGCTAGAATTCGCAACCGTTCGCACAATAGAAGTAATTAAAAATGTCCAAAATTGTGACAAAAGTGTACAACACGTCTACCACAACACGTGTTTACATTGCCATTGAATAGCATTAGTATGGGAGTATGTTGGACAATGGTTCGGCCTTATAGTGGACGTAGGAACAATGATGACGGTTTATACCGGACAATAGATACAACAATGCGTCTTCTAATGGTCTCTTGTGCCACAAATCGACGAACCAGTTTACATTTGAGCCGTGTCCGGCGATTATGGGTTCTAATGACTCTCGGATTTGTCATCATTTAAAGTCTCATGGGCTTAAAGTATCGGCCCGGATCAATCTGCGCAGACAGGTTTTCTCGCGGGACGATTCATGTCTTGATAAAATTCCTTCAACCTCCTAGTCCTCTAGAGTTGCTTTACATTTAACAAACGAACCCACCAGATAAACTCGTTCTTTCCTAAAAGTATCTTCAGAAACCGTGTTTCAAAGAAGTCACGTGCAATGCATTAACTTTACTTGATCCAAATGTATTTTAAAATATGTTATGTTGATAAAAGATGCCAAAACACGCATCACGTCACTTTCACTTCAATAAAGTACGAAATGGTTGAACTCTTTTTAATGGCACGAACATAGTTCGTGCTTTTATCTGTGCTTTACTTTAAATACAACATTTTACTGTCCAAAAGCTGCATTAAATAGACTAAAATCCTTACTACCAACGACGAATAGTTGTGGACTTGTAATGCTGCAAAACTGCAAACACCAACCATAAAAAGAAACCCATTCTTTCTAACACATCAACTGTACGAAACACTCGTAATCAGAAGACAGAAATGACAGTGGGTCAAGAAAAAACCATAAATGTATTTTGAAAGACTCTAAAACTAGTTTGTGAACAGAGCAGAGTCAGATCAAACTACGCGGATGGGTGGTTAGATCTGGTTATCACATGTCCAAGGTCAGTTTTCATCGAGCGCCTTGTAAAAACTTGATAATCATTTCATTCTTCAACTGCCATTTGATATAAAGGCATGCAAGTATGAGAGACATTGGTAACGTCAGGGACTAGATATTATTCCTTCTTTATAAAATAAGAAGGGTATGCGGAAAAAAGGAAGCTGACAATATCGGTAAAACCATTCAGGAAAAAAATACCTTAAGATGGAACGCAATTACACTTGCTATCAGTAAGAAAAGATTGAGACATTCGTAATGACAGGGACTTTGTTTGAGCACACTTAAGTGTTACACTTTTAACGCAAGGTGTTTATTGTTCACGTAAGGACGTCGGAGCTTAGTGTCAAAGATACCTCTTTGTACGTTCTGGTCGATGCAATAATGAGCCGCGGTAAATTAAAAACGGACACTGGCGTCTGTGCGGATTGTGATGATTCTGTTGAGACTCCACAGTCGGTACATGCTTGTCAAAGCCTTCATTTAAAAAAAATGATGTAAAACATGTCCTTCATATGAATCTAGAAGTCGCAAAATTAAGCCCCTTTTGTTCAATCTATATTGAGGAATATTTGATGAAAAATTGAAAAACTCGGTTGAATTTTTTTATATTACGCGGCCCCCATTATTTAAGGTAATTTAGACCGTATATTGTTTGGAAGCATCCTTCAGATTACATCTTTTGTTTTGTAATAACTACCTTTTCATACCAATTCAAATAAATGTTTTACGATTAATGTCATTTGAAAAGTAAATATCTGATGATTAGTAACAGAATGATACGGTTTTTACGCTATGATACTCTTTCCTGATTTTGAATACGTGTCACATTCGATTTAAAATGTTTCTTAAATCCTTCTCAAACATGGTTACTTTTTCAAGGTATGATAATAATTCGACAGTTTTACAATTTCTATAGCTTGAATAATAACATTTAAAAATGATAGCCTCAACTATGTCTTCTTTTTCCTCTACATTATGGAATTCGTAACAAACGATGTATTTCAGATGCTCCACTTTTTGTTTACTCTAATTCATTGTCAAATACAAACAAAGGACAAATATGCCTTTATAAAATATACATTGTATATTCATACTTTTATTTGAAAATAACATTGTCTATAGACGTAGCATATTTCAAGTCTAGTAGAATATCACTACTGAAGTAAATATCAATCGTGATTATTTAATGACTAAATATACAACACCATAGATAGCCATTGTCTTATACCAATTTCGTTATCAAAATACAGTGTCGATATTTATACTAAATACTGCAAAACATAAACATATTATTTGTTTGTGAATCTGACTGTTTATGTTAATACACTATCGACAAAAATAAGACAAATATGAGCCGTCCCGCGAGAAAACCAACATCATGACATTTACGTAATGTGTCGACCAGATCAGCCTGCGCTGTCCGCGCAGACTGATCCGGGCCGACACATTCCGTCTCCGAGGGATAGAGTGTATAGAGTAATGATTCCTGGCACAGAAAATCCACAGGAGGTGAAAAGTGTCTATCCGGGTAAGCCTTCGCGGCATGCTCCGGCGGATCCGGATCGACACTTTACGCAGAGACCACAGTGTTGGTTTTCTCGCGAGACGGCTCATGTGTATGACTAGACGGCGACATGGAACGATTCAGATCAAATTTCAAGGATGTGCAAGCTGATCTTGCGTTCAGTCCCGAAGGTCATATTTGGTAGGACTTGGTTCAATTATTGTAAAAGGCAAATCCTCGTATTTTATCAAATTACAAGATAACATGGGATAACCCACGTTCTGCAAACATCCCAACTAAACCCCTCGACGCCGAATCAACTCTTACCTAAAATATAAATGAGCCTTGTAAAGAGAGCGTGGGTTTTGTTATCTGTCTGGAGGGTGGAGACTCGGGCGAGTCTGTGCATACGTATAGTCAGAGTCTTCACTGTTCGAATTTGTATTAGTTAGACCTAAATTCATCTTCTGGGGAGAAACTAGAAGTGACACCCCTTTACCCGTACGTCAATGAAACTTATCCGTTAACAAGTTCCCACTTATAATAAATCTGCACCAGACGACTTTGATTTATTTTGTGAAAAAAATCTGTTTAATTAAATGAGAGTTGAATTATAACATGAAGTTATAACATTGTGGTAAAAGCGAAAAATGCTCAAAATTAGCAATTTCTACTTTAACGAATATATATTTTTAAATGCGTCTGCGTCAGATGCGTCAGAAAGCGTCTGTATGTGGGAAAGGGTAATAATGATGCCAAACCAGCGATGAAGTAAGACGCCAAATCGAAAACTGCGTTTGAAAACTGATGAGACGTGAGTTGTCTCCCTTGAGTTATAACTGTTTTCAACGATGTCGACTTAATCAACAATAATTTATTGAAGTATAAAAATATAAAGATCAATCGCGTCGAGGATGAAAATTTAGACTTGGTTTGACTTCGTTCCCTTAATTGGATCACCTTATTGGTGTAGTGGTAGAGTGTTCGCCTCGGATGATTGCGGTCGCGGGTTCGATCCCCATTCGGGTCATACTAAAACCATTTAAAATGTAAATTATTGCTGCCCTCCTTGGCGCTCAGGGTCACGGGTTTAGTCTTACGACTGACCGGCTGGTATCAGGATAAATGGACCAGTACTACTGGTAACTTAACCTAGAAAAGCCGTGATATAACTGACAAAATATAATATTATTGCAAGCGGCGTAAAACAACAGCCAATCAATTCCGTTATGGCATCGTCTGGGGAAAAAACGTTCCATGAAAAGTTCTCATTGTTGAACATTAAGGAGTCGTTGTCAACTTAAATCACACGTTTTTCATTCTACCATCAACATTTTAAGATTCCAAATATTGCTGAAGACGTAAAACTGGTTAATGTCGACAAATCCTTGTTCCTTTTTTCATACCACGTTCCCTATCCAGTGTCTAGATTGTAGGTATTAGTGTATTTTCATATCCTTTCTTTCGAATTATTTTAGAATTGGTCATTAACCCCCCCTTCGTGATATAGAAGTCATTTGATGCCATTGCTGCGTTTCACTCTTACGTAATGGGGGAAAGGGGATTGCCCTAATTAGCAATTCCTGCGTCAGCTAAATATGTCACATTCCATTTCATGCCTTTAAGTTCAATCTTTTTAAGATAAAATGTATTTTACAATAGCGATTTCCTGAGAGTATTTTATCAAAAATCATAACATGGACTGGGAAAATGGAGTATCATTTACGTGTACATTTTGTACTTTATTTTCCTTTGAAGAAGTTCGCTTTCAAATCATTTTAGAAAAATAGAGTAATATCTGCAATTTAGAAAATAATTGATTATACAAAACTGAAAACGTTGTAGGAAAAAGAGAAAACCATTGCTTGTAGTTGTTTCTCCTTCTCCCACCAAGTGTTCAATGAGTGTCTTCTAAACAGTGCGTTAGTCCTAATGTGTAACATGGAAAGGGCTGTAGAAACGATTTGAGCCGTCCCGAGAGAAATAAACCATTGTGGAATCTGCGTAATGTATCGAGCAGATCAGCCTGCGCTTGATCCGTGCCGAAACATTCCGTGGTATAGAGTAATGATTTCTGAAACAAAACATCCACAGGCGGTGAAATGTGTCTGTCCGGGTAAGCCTGCGCTGATCAGGATCGACACTTAACGCAGAGTCGATCCTGCTGGTTGTCTCGCTGGACGGCTCATTTGTCAAAGACACGCAATGAACATGTTTTACGCATTTTTAATGGATTTCTTTGGGAGTTCTACATCATAAAACGATTATGATATAATAAAAAAATGTTTATAAAATGTCTCTCACCTCCTGGTCTACAAGGCTATCCTTTATATGCAGAATACATAAAATCACTTGGCACTTATCTATCCAATATCTAAGTCCTTCAATCACATTTTGTTTTAATATCAAATGCGTAAACTTAAAACAGTTTTGTGCAAACTTCAAAAGTCGAACTAAATCCTACTTTTTCTATTTATAAACTTTTCGCAAACATATTTTAATTGATTTAGAGAAAAAAATCCTTTTTTATGCTTGTATTCTCTTCATAGCACATAAAATCCACATGATTTCTCCTTTGAAAGGTGAGATTGAAATATTTTCCTTTAATTCAAGCGGAGGTGTCTAATAGACGATATCACAGACCATACTGTGAGTGGTTGATGTTTTATCCCTCTTCTATGAACGACACCTTTACCCTTTACCACATACAACACATCTGCAGCAGACGACTTTGAAAACGTGTTGACAAAAAAAACTGATAAAATCACCATTAAAGCTAGTTTAATTGTAGCCTCAGGTTGAAAAAATTGTCGCAAAAGGGAAAAGTGCTTATCATGAGCAATTTTACCTTTGGCCACAATGTTTTCAAAAATCGTCTGCTGTTATTGCGTCAAAATGTGTCTGCAGTTGGGAAAGGGTTAAATTAATGTTTGCCCGAAAATAAAACCCTAAACCCTTAACATCGTCTGTAAACATATAAAGTACTGCATATCACACACCTTTTATAAACCTTTTAAGTTTACTCCGTGAAACGACAACAACTACTTTTGAATCGATAATTGCCTTTATAGTACTGATAAATTGATATTTTAAAGCTACAATGTGATATAGATTAAATATCAACCTCCAATTTGTTACAGATTATATTCTCATAGACTCAACTTTAAAATTACAAGGGGCCCAGGGTTAAAAATTAATGCGAGACTCTCGCGAGATTTAACCAGCTCTCGATGTCACAACTTTATCCAATTAAAGACGAGCATAATATACGATCTTATCATTATGACCCGCTTCGCTGCATCTTTCAGATTTACCTTTTTTACCTGTTTGACAGTTTCGGGTTTTGAAAACTATGTTGCCGACGTATTAGATCTGTCTCGTTTATGAATTGGCTTTCTGTTTCTCAGCGTTTGATATTTGTTAAACCTGTCCCACATACAGCAGACAACTTTGATAACATCGGCGCAAAAAACATGGAAAATCTCTATAAATGAAGGTATAGTTACTGAAAAAATACTGAAAACATTGTGACAAATGGAGAAATTGCTAGTTTTGAGCACCCTCCTATTGTCACAATATTTTTTAAAAGTCGTCTGCGACAGAGGGGTTAAGACAAGTGTAACATCTTACCACAGCTAGAAGATGCTTTACTAACAATGTTTGATGTTTGTCTCAGAAACATGTTATATATGAGAAGGGTATTATCGTCGAGAAAATGGCTAACCATCATTTTAAATTGTTGTCGTTAAACAGGTAATCATAATCGAATATAAAGTGTGGCATAGTAAAATATGTACTAATATATACGTCATTTAAAATTGGAGGGAAAGAATGCTGTTAGATAACAAACTATTTGATCGTAGATAAAGAAAGGCCTGTCAGATTTCGTAAATATATATATTTAACAACAAATTATTACTTCAGATATTTCACGTATATTTATTATTTATTCAATTAAGTGACTTATAGGTCTAATGGGCCGGGTGCTTGTATTCTGTACATAATTACGTGTTTGTAACATATTGTATGCACTTGTCACTATAATAAAAAATGTACTTACTTACCTACTATATCCCATTTACATCACATCTACAGCAGACGAATTTGAATCCATTCAGGCAAAATAAATATGGAAACATCTTGAAAGTGAAAATATTGAACTGGTTTGCGAACATTGAGGCAAAATGAAAGATTTATCAATATGAGCAATTACTATTTTTGTCGCAATGGTTTTTTTTTAATAGTCGTCTGCTGAAACCTGCCAGAATGCATCTGCACATAGAAAAGGAATACTGATAACTGCAATCAGTTCCTTTTCTAGCCATGTTAATACTGGACTAGACATATATTAGTTGTGTTTATTTTTCGTCAGATATTGTCATGATTTTGAAAGTCCACACTCAATTGGTTTACAGACAAATTGCACGGTTGTATTCAATAGAAGGGATTTTTTTACGTTGAATAATGAATGTCTTTATTTTTACGTCGGCACGTTTTATTTCGACTGTATATTCCGCTATCATTTAATCAGCTTATAAATAATTAAATGGTGAAACACATGTTGTACTATAATATACTTGAGTGAATTTGGTCGCAATTATTTATGTCGGTCGTTGGTAAAGAAGGAAAGACAGAGCCAGAATTCTTACTAAAGACTCAATGATTCGAACTCATATAATAGTGGGTATCAAGATTCAATGATAAACTGTCGCTGCCAAACATTCTATTCGAGTCAGTCAAATACAGCTGATATTTACCCGTCTGTCGTTGTACAAAATACAAGTTTAGTCAATTTCGATTAGGAGTATCATTAGGTATGATTCTTTTTTCTTTTTTATGTGTGTGTTAACCATTTACCTCGTACGATATTTCTGCAGCAGACGACCTTGAACATATTTGGTCAAAAAATGAAAAATCTCTATAATTGAATGGATAACCTATGACTAGAAGTTGAAAACATTGTGGCAATGGAAATTGCACGTTTTGTGCAATTTCTTCTTTTGTCACTATGTTTTCAAAAGGCCGTCTGCTGCAGATGCCTCAGAAGGCGTCCATATCAGGGAAAGATTATAATGTGTGTACATGTTAATATTGTTAAAATGACAAGAAATTGTACAGTTTACGTCAATAAAATGAAAATAAAAGAATAATTACTGACAAAAGCTGAAAAGATTGTGACGTTTGAAAAAATCTTGTTTTGAGCCGTTTCTCCTATTTTCACAATGTTTTCAAACTTCATCAGAAAGCTTCTGTATGAGAGGTTGGGTTAATATGTGACCTCAAAACCTAGTCAGACGTTATTCACTTAGGAACATGAAATCTGGGTTTTAAATTAATTAGTATACTGTATATATAACGTACTTTAATTATTCTTTAGACAGCCGAAAAGACATAACTCTTTTCTTTATTACAAACTCGCTGTTTAGATACGGACGAATTCATACGGCCCGTGTTCTTGAACACTGAATGCCTTGTATCCGGTGAGGTTTTTAGATACGGACGAATTCATACGGCCCGTGTTCTTGAACACTGAATGCCTTGTATCCGGTGAGGTTTTTAGATACG
>JAUELF010254876.1:0-11667 GCA_031471495.1 Clinocardium nuttallii
ATGTTGGAGTGTTTGTATCATACTGTAGAATCTGGTTACATGTTGGAGTGTTTGTATCATACTGTAGAATCTGGTTATATGTTGGAGTGATGGTATCATATTGTAGATTCTTGTTATATGTTGGAGTGATGGTATTATACTTTAGACTACGCGATCATGCTAAAAACATCTAAAATGGTTTCATACCGAATGCATTTTTAGCTTTCATGCCATTGCAATATATTGCATTTTGCACTTGCATAAATATTGTTAGCGACTTACTGACGCTGTATATCAACACGTTAATTGTTTGTACTGCTGAAGAAAACCGCCAATCTTTCATTGACATAATTCATCAGAGAGCTTGGTCTATCATGTTTTGTCGCCAATAAACAACATGGTACAGTTCGGTTATAATTTACGTATGCTCTAGATAAAACAACCAACAATTATCCAAATATAAGTAAGTAAGGAGGTTAGTTAATCGTTTATTATTGTGACGTTTCCATACTTACAGATTTATATACAAATACATGTACATTTACAATAACAAAGAGCACCCGGCCGTATGGACCGATAAGTCACCAAACAATACTAAAAATCATAAATGTTTTCGTTATTTACAAAAGTATATGCACGTGTACGTGAAAAGGTACAAGTTGGTTTTTGTGAACACTATATATTAAAATCAGCCTTTAAGTCACAAGTGAACATATGTTACATTATTTGTATCATACACATATGCATGACTCATATACAACATATCATATGTGTAGATAGAAATCAACATACGCATCGACATAAATGTGTATGACTCGCCCTATACGATAATAAGTCACAGGCGGCTTCAAGACATTTTGACAAAATCTGTAAACTGGGATTAGATCAAATGAGCCGTCTCGCGAGAAAACCAACAATGTGGTCTCTGCGTAAAGTGTCGACCCTGATCAGCCTAAGCAAGCCGCGCAGGCTAACCCGGACAGACATATTCAACTCCTGTGGCTGTTCTGTTTCATGAATCATTTCTCAATACCTCTAACCATCGGAGACGGAATGTGTCGGACAGCGCAGTCTGATCTGGTCGATACAATACGCAGATGCCATAATGTTGGTTTTCTCGCGGGACGGCTCAAATATTGACATATAAACGTATCTGTATACACCCTTGAAATGTTCACTCTGACAATGGTACTATACATGGAGCACGTCCTTACGCCTGGAGGTTAAACAATTATCATATAAAGTGAACCACGTGCAGGCGTCAATAGTTGAACATCGCGATGAATATATTGTTTATTCGGGGCTCTTTATTCAGCAAAAACGCCTTTTAAAGGTTCAAATGTTAAGGACTTATTTACAGCCAGATTGCACCCGGGAAAAGACATTGATTAGACTTCGAGCTGGCGCATTGTGGTTTGACTTGTCGATGATATCAATGCATATATCTCTACCCAATGTCGGTGACGTGGCTTTAATCGCGTGTGATTGTAATTGAGTTTGAGGTGAACTTTGTTCCGCTGTTGTTTATTTAGACCAGCATGATATCAAAACCCAAACCAGACGCTGTGTAGTCTAAATTCAAATGATTTTATAACAGTCAAAATAATCTGTTTATTAAAAATGTCATGTCTACTAAGCCAATTCATACAGATCAAATCTCAGCACGAAATAGCCTCATAAGCAAACACATTTGTTAAATCTTTATGAAAAGAGCGCTTTTCTTAAAACTTTGCATTGTCTCCTCGCGATAATATCCGTGATTTCCGAAACAGATTACCATACTCATTTCATTAATTGCTTTAATTTGGATAAGTACTTCGGTGCACATGGAAATGTACCGTTAGGTCTTATTCTTCAATAAGCATGACTGAGCCGCCTCGCGAGAAAACCAACAGTATGGCATCTGCGTAATTTATCGACCGGATCAGACTGCGCTGTCCGCGCATACTGATCCGAGCCGACACACTCCATCTCAGGGGGATGGGGGTATATAGTAATGATTCCTGGAACAGAAAACCCACAGGAGGCGAAAAAGTGTCCGTCCGGTTTAGCCTTCGTGGCATGCTTAGGCGGATCAGGATCGACACTTTAAGCAGAGTCAACAATGTTGGTTTTCTCGCGAGACAGCTCAAGTGTGCACAGTGATACACTTTTACTGGACTGGTAAACGGCTAATACAAAATGTAATATTTCAATTTGTAACTAGACTTTTACTGTTTGGTCGTGAATCGCCCAAATAGATTCACAGACGAGGACGTACCTCCCCTTACTCAACTATTTTCCACATGCATACACCTTTTGGCGCTTCTGCAGCAGACGACAAGCTTCTTGTAAAAACAATTTGATCACAATGAGCAGTTCATCAAATGCCACACTGTTTCAACTCTATTCAATAATAATATATTTTCATTAAACAGATATTCTTTATATGTGTGCGCGTATTTTCAAACTAATCAATAATTATATATTTTTCTTTAAACATATATTCTTTATATTTGTGCGCGTATTTTCAAACTCTTATCAATAATTATATATTTTTATTTAAAGACGTATTTATTACACTTTTACACAAATAATTTCAAAGTCGTCTTCTGTAGAGTTGGTGTAAGAAGGAAAGGGTTTGGAGATTACGTCCATATTCATTGGGCCGTAACTGCCCTCTTTCAGAATGCCTCGGTTAGTGATCACATTGGTACCCGTAACGCTTCGAGCTCTATGTTTAAGACAGGATAATCATCCACGTAGAAAATTATAACAGGTATACAATAGAACATGTCATCCAGAATTAATGACCGAATAAAATGATAAAATGGATTAACGAACTGTTTTCACTTTGATTTGTATTGACCAATCAATATCAAGTTAATTCAAGACATCTGAAAAACGGACTGAATATCTAAATGAAAGAACGGGAATGGAAAACCGGCAATACTAGTTTTCATTATGGACATAATTTTATTCCAAACAGTGTTTTCACAAGTAATCTGACGCTGTTTTACGCTTTACAAAAAGTATTTCCTCACTTTGATTTGAGCTGTTTACGGTCATTAAATGTCTTATCAGAATGTTTGTTGTATTGGCGTTTTACGCCATTTTCAACATTATTTTATTTAAGTTATATCACGGCGACAGTTAACTTATTTATGATCCCTGGGAAAACAAACCAGCACTGGGCTAGGAAATGTGCCTTGCCGAAGGACACTCCACCATGATCGTCGTGTCACGACTAAGGATTGAACCTGGGACGTCCGGATTCAAATCCCCGATGCTAACCACTCGACCACGGCGGATTCCTCTTATCAGAATGTACACACGTTGACAGACTATCCAGCGTATTTATGTAGCGGATTCACCGGCTGATCTGGACCTAAACTGTTCATTAAGGTCAAACAGTACCTATTTCCAAGAACGGGGAGTAGTATTATGTGCATGTCTACATTGATGTCAAACTCGTCACACTCTGTTCGTTATATGAGCCGTCTCGCGAGAAAACCAACATTTTGGTCTCAGCGTAAAGCATCAACCCGGATCAGCCTAAGCATGCCGCGCAGGCTTACCGGGAAATACACTTTTCGCCTACTATGGATTTCTTGTTTCAGGAATGATTACTCTATACCGCTATCCAACTGAGACAGAATGTGTCGGCCCGGCGGATCTGCGCGGATTGCGCGGGCTGATCTGAATCGATTTATTACGTAGAGGTCATAATGGGTTTTTTCTCGACGGACGGCTCATATTATCATAAATTACAAGCGTCTCTCGGTTACAAAGTATTCACTGTAGCCCTTTGATCTCTATCCAAGTGTTACTTTACATATTTCCTCGGCTAGCTTACTCTCTCTATATAACAGTTGTTTTTGTTGGTATGTATACAAATGCCATTTCTCACAACGAGAGTATGGCGCTGCTCTCAACTCCAGACCGGGATGCGAAATCAAGACACAACAATTTGAATTATAAACTTATCTAACGCGAATAGATTTCACGTATACTTACACTTGATTTGTGTTTAAATGAATGCAGCGTTACTCTAAGGGTGTAACCACGCAACAGACGACTTTGTAACACGGAGGCATCACAATGGAATATATTTATATACTTGTTATTCAATAAGGTTAAACATATTTTGGAAAAGGAAAAACATGCTCATTTTGAGCCATTGCTACATTTCAAAGTTTGCCAAATTGATTTCAAAATACGTCTGTAAGTGGGAAAGGGTTAAAGGGGAAGTATTTGCAAATATGACGACTCACAGAAAAAACAATATTTCGAAAAGCTTGTTTACAATAATGCTAGTATGTTTAAATGCATATATCTCTTTTGAACATTTTAAGTATTAAACGTTTGAATCATTTGGTCTTGTACTGCATTAAATCATTTGAAAAACAGAAACAAAGACTCGTGGTTCATTCTTATGAAAATGAACGCGGTTCTTTTTATCGTAAATGAAATGTGCTGATATATCTCTTCCGAATTTACATATGAGCCGTTTCGCGAGAAACCAACAATGTGGTTGGTCTCTGCGTAAAGTGTCGACCCTGATCAGTCTAAGTTGCCGCACATTCTTACCCGGACAAACACTTTTCGCCTCTTGTGGATTTTATGTTTCATGAACCATAACTCTATACTTCTATCCATCGGAGACGGAATGTGTCGGCCCGGATCAGTCTGCGTGGACTGATCTGGCCGATACATTACGCAGATGCCATTATGTTGTTTTCCTCGCGAGATGGCTTATTTGCTATTATTACAATAATGACCCTTATAATTGTTATGTAAGTGTTAAGTTATCACGCATGTCATTGTATATACTGTATAAAACCTATGTGTTCAAACTAATATTGAAATAAAATTCTTCATATTCTATGATGTTGTTGAACGGGATCCCTTTCGCCTAGCGCGGTCAATTTGTATAATAATACGTGCCATATGTCTTCCTTCGGATTAAGTCAATTAGTTAAATGCATTAAACCCTTTTTCTTCGTAGTGGGGATTTTCGGTCCCTTATTTTGTAGGCAGCGATTGATTATTAGTTGTTTTATGCGCTTTCCACAATTGTCCAGTTATATCACGGCGTTTCCCGGGTAAGTTACCAGTACGGACAGACGCTTCTAGCCACCTATAGATTTTCTGTTTCAGAAATCATTACGCTAAACCTCTATCACCCTGAGACGTAATGTGTCGGCCCGGGTAAGCCTACTCGGAATGCGCATGCTGATCTGGGTCGATACATTGCGCAGAGTCCATAATGTTGGTTTTCTTGTGGAGCGGCTCAAATGGCGATTATCCTCTCCATACCACGTGTGAATTTTGCAAGAGTGGTATAATAAACTAGAGTCGAAAGTAAACATAACATCCTCAATGTGATAAACCACAGAAATAAATCATCTTTCTTCAACCCTTTCCCTCATACAACACAGTTGCGTTATACCACAATGCGAGAAAGTAAAAATTAAGGGAATCTTCTACAATTGAAAAAACAATGATTTGATTAGACAAACACATATTAGCACAAGGTGAAATTGCTCACAATGAGCAATTTCTCCATTTGGCACAATGTTTTCAAACGTCGTCTGCTGCAAAGGCGTCAGTAAGCGTCATTATGTGGGTAATGGTTAAATCAATATAAACTTCTTTTATCTTCAATTAAGTCCCAATTAAACAGTTTATCGAAATCCACTCGCCTACAGCTAAGCGAACATATCTTGAATGAGGCTCTGAGTGAGTGGGCGGAAGTGGGTAGGAATACTCGTGAATGTTCTCCGGTGGAAACATGATCTGGATTATCACACACAATATGGAAAGTAGTCCGTGTTTAACGTGGCCGACGGCTATCAATTACAAAGTATAATTTTGTTTAAATAAACCCATTTTAGATTATTTATAGAGCAATATTACAAGTAGAAAAGTGGCTAAAAGCAGACAGAGTTTTATGTATGATCTAGAGGCCAAATTAACAGAGGTAAGAATCTTACCCATAGAAGATGTAAAGTCGTATTCAGCTCTGAAAGATCGTATAGATCAGCTAAAAGTCTACGACGCCTTTTAATCAAGGAATCGTGAGTTTGAACCCCATTGAGTTAAATGATATTTCCAATGATTGACATTACCGCAAATTAAGCAGTCACAATTTAGCCGTCTCGCGAGAAAACCTACATTATGGACTCTGCGTTAAGTGTCGACCCGGATCAGCCTTAGCTTACCTGGATGGACACTTTCTGGTCGATACATTACGCAGATGTCATAATGCTGTATTTCTCGAGAGACGGGTCATTTATCTTTCTTAAAGGGGATACACACCAAGAAACTCAAAGTTTAAATAATTTGAGTGTTTTTGTAAACAATGCTGTTTCGGTGCTAAAAATGTTTTTGTTTTTATCATTTGTATTTAAAGTACGATAGATGCTATGTGAACAAGAAAGGCTGCCAGTTGCATAGATAGACTGTCGCGCGGATATATGTACGACAAACTGTTGCGCGAGATGCTTCATGTCAACAACTGCTTTGACATGACCGTAATAGGAAATGTTAATCACCTGTGCACTGCATGGGCAAGCGATCATTGGATTTATTTCTGACCTATCCGTAATCCGTTCCCACGTACATATGAGCCGCTCCAAAAGAGAAATCAACATTGTGGACTCTGCGTAAAGTATCGACCGGATCGCTCTAAGCATGTCGCGCAGGCTAACCCAGACAGACACTTTTCCCATCCAGTCGATTTTCCGTTTCAGGGACGATTACTCTATATCTCTTCCCCCCTGAGACGGAATGTGTCAGTCCGGATTACCCTGCGCGGACTGTGCAGGCTTATCTGGGTCGAAACTTTACGCAGAGGCCATATTGTGGTTTCTTTCGTGGAACGGCTCATATGTTTTCTGCTGCATCTGCAGCGAACGACTTTTTAAAACAGTGTGGCAAAAGGAGAAATTGCATGTAATGAATAGGTTACTCATTTTGCCGCAATGCTTTCAACTTTTATCAGTTATAATACCTTCACATATAAAATATTGCCATGCGATTTCCTATACGTGTTTACAAAGTCGTCGGCTGCAGATTCCTTTGTATGTGGGAAAGGGGTAACAGTTATCATTCTTTCACAGTTAATCCGTTGTGACAATCAAAGACGGTACAGAAGGGCGAGTTATTATTACAAAAAGTCAACATTTGAATTAATTTTGCACTGTGAACAGACATAACGTGTCAAAGGGTCGCCATTTATCACACATAAAACAGAAATTCATAATCCCTTCAACCGATCACCCATTTCTTATTGAATTTCCACCTTCATATTTGATTTATACGATTAGAAACCCTTTCCCTGATACTGACAACGACTGGTGCACATGCGACAAACACTATAACAACGTGGGAAAGGGAGAACTTGCTAAGATCGCGCAATTTCTTCTTTCCCACAATGTTTTCAATTATGTTCAAAAGTTACACGATAAAAGATCAATCCTTTAAGTTTTTAAAAGTTCAGGTAGTGACGCCGATTGTCAATCTAGGGGTCCAGAGTTTGAATCCCAGCTCGGCCAATATTTTTTTCGACGTTTGACAACGACAACGTCTTTGTGAAAAGGCAGCAAGTTTCTTTGAATGAGTGTTGTGTTGGGTACTGGTGTGTGACTTCATGAAAAACAGGGGTTTTGAATTGGTATTTAACACAATTGAGTTGATTACCTTATTAGACACGTGCTATGTCGTATTTATTCCTAGGTTAACATGTGTTCTACATTGTTTCGTTCTCTTAGGTAGGTCATGGATTTGACTCCCTTAGTGGTCATTACGATAGTTTATCGACTTAGCAGCAGTTCTTCAAACAACTATTGTCCAAAGTACTGTTTATTTCTCCCATTGGCTGAGGAAGACAGACGCTGACCTCAATTAACTTTGCCAATAGCAGCCCTATGGTCGAGTTCTCACATCGCCACTGACTACGTCAACTGTGTCAATAGCAGCCCTGTGGTCGAGTTCTCACATCGCCACTGACTACGTCAACTGTGTCAATGAGCCCTGTGGTCGAGTTCTCACATCGCCACTGACTACGTCAACTGTGTCAATGAGCCCTATGGTCGAGTTCTCACATCGCCAATGACTACGTCAACTGTGTCAATGAGCCCAATTCAATACACATACTAGTACCATTGCTCGATGGAGGAATCTGTCATGGCCGAGTGGTTAGCGTCGGGGATTTGGAACGAGGTGTAACGGGATCGATCCCCCGTCGTGGCGGTCACGTCTGAATGACCTTCGGGAAGGCACTTTTAAAAGACTAGTACTGGTTTATTAACCCAGAGATCATGCATGAGTGAACTGTCGTGGTGATTTACCGAACAATAATGTTGAAACGGCTTATAGCCCCAATACAAATGCTCGTTGAAAAAGAAAGCAATTATTCTCAAATAGAAGAATTAATTCATTTTTGAAGAAGGAGTGACACACAGTTATTCAGAAGTAGTCGCAGCTTGTGTTATTCTAATCAACTGATATATTTAACATACATGTGTAACCTACTCAAATAACCCAGAGAGGCGTGATTATGGGGGGTACTCCAGTAACAGTTATTATTAATGACGAGATCAGACTAGGTCAAGGGTTAACATATCATAACTGACTTAATATTACCGTCTCTTTGGCGGATAAAACATTCCAAGCTTTATCCCATATCCTCACCTCTGTAGCCTTGTTACGTCAAACTTGTACAAGCGTTCAGCTGATATGACAGTGAATGGGATAGCCGGATTTGAAAACATCAGTGGACAAAATTACTTTTCTGGAAAACTGAAAATTGTTATTTTCATAAATAGTTAATTATAGTTCAAAATGAATATTGTTCAAGCGAGACATAACTGTAACCCATAACAATGTAAGCCAATGTTAGCGTTAGCCAACACTGATGTTAGGGTTTATCCTCGCAATAAGCTCTTAATATGACATTGTGCTTCCCATGACCATTGTACTTAACTCTTGACGCTATTTAACTGTTTTATTAACAACCTAAACAATTTTACAAGGCAGTTGGCCAAGGAGCAATTATACAAAATGAAAGGGTTCAGTTTGCATCTAAATGTGCTCTCTGTTTTTATTGAATTATGCTTTTATTTTAACAGTTTAAACTGTATTCATGTGAATAGATGATTTGTATGTATAGAAAAGTTTCAGGGTGGAATATAATTTAATCAGTTAAATACCACAGAAATGGTTTTTATCTGGGGATTTCGCATCCCTCTCTGCTTGACAGCTTAAACAAATAATTGAAAAATCTCAGCGAAGTGCCGGCGAAATCGACACCTGTTAATGACAAGGCCATTTAGTGGCCGCGTCGCCGATATGACGGCAATGTGCACACTTGTTTTTTCTCACGTCCGCGTTTCTGTTTTGTTCAGATCGCAATTACCGTAAACATAGTTCGGAAACAGTGAATCGACTTTTCAGTTTTAATGATTTCAATAGTGAGTAAAATAGTTTCGGTTTTGATACATGTATTGTATATAGTAGCATAGGCAAAGTACATTGCCTTTAGTCATTTACAATTGAAATATGGCAAAGACAGAACAGTGGGAATACATGTTAGTAACAAATGAACAAAAGGGAACAAACATAAGATCATTTAAGATGATTCAATAAGAAATAAAATTATATTTCGGCTATATTTGAACATATTCAGCTCATAACAAGTTGAGAAATAATAATGAAAACATTAATTCAGTGCTGACCTATACATTTAAGTAATTATTCCATTATTTCAGTGCTGACCTATACATTTAAGTAATTATTCCATTAATTCCGTAATCAAACTTCCTTTGAGCCGTCCCGCGAGAAAACTAACATTAGGGCTCTGCGTATTGTATCGACCCAGATCAGTCTGCGCGGATAGAGGTATAGAGTAATGATTCCTAAAACAGAAAATCCACAGGAGGCGAAAAGTGTCTATCCGGGTTAGCCTGTGCGGCATGCTTAGGCTGATCCGCAATAATTTACGCAGAGTTGGTTTTCTCGCGGTACTGCTCAATGTTTTAATTGTTAAAATTCTCAAATAAAATAATGACACAAATGGCAATTATTACAATACTCGTGTAACATGAAGGTACAGCAGTGCCATAACAACACACTGCATACGTCAGAGCACTGACTTCCCTCCTTGGTGTTTCGGGCATAGCTACGTTACGCTGTCATGATACTGTATTAGTACAGTGGAACAAATTAATCACCGTGATATCAATTAAGAACCATTGAAAGCGGTATTAAACACTTATATAAGCCCTGCACAGCACCTGGTTTTGTTTTTAAAAACTCCCACACATAGCTTTGCAACCCAGTAATTATTTAGTTATCATCTCATTCGTTTACCTCATATAATAGCTTTACGGCAGTCTGATTTGGAAATATCTTTAAGAGATTGAATCATCGAAAACTTCAATCATACATGTACTTTTGATAAAAGCAATAATCAGGGATAGGAATGGCTTATAATAAGTAAATAACCTTTGTGTTGGAATGATCTAAGTTAAAGTATTATGATGCAAAGACCGCCATTGGTAGTATAGTTAGGGTCATTATCTTAAAGGGGGTGTTATCGATTGAGTGTCGAGGATTTACGTTTTAATCCACTCGAGATAAACATTGAAATATGAAGGACACTTGACATGACGATGTCGGGCCCCTAAAACACATGTTTAATTCCTTCTTGATAGGTGCACAGATATATTTTCCCGCAGCCAATAAGCAAGGTAAATACGACGATAGCTAGCGTTTCTTGAAAGCCGTACTACTATTTTGTCATATTCCGTTTATGTAACGGCCCTCACCGTTGCGAAGTGGTTACAGTGTCAGCATTGAGAGCGGGAGATCAGGGGTTCGATCTCAGTGTCGGTAATACGTAAGACTTATAGAACAGGTCAGTATTTGCTTCCTGCATAGACGCTCAGGGACGCGGTGGTGGCATTTATGCTGATGCATCGGTGTAAGGATGAAATAAATCGGTAAAATGATAATTCACCCGGGGAATCCTGTGATATAACTAAACACTGTTAAGACACGTGTTCATATTATTATTATGTACCATAGTCCGTTTAGAACCAACCCAGAAAGGTTGGACCCTCTGAGGTCTATGCGCCGAGGCTATGGCTATAGGTCGTCACGCTATTTCAGAAACACGACGGTAAACGTATCTCGTATATACGAGCCGTGTTCGGTGAAACCCACCTGTGTGCTTCGCATCCTATGTTATCTAATTGTTAACCGTATGTCAGAGTGATTGCTTGATGTTTCAGGACGCTATCAACACTAAGTATTATTGTTCAGCTGCATTACGGCAATGTATTGGTAAGTTACCAGTACCACGTGTCCATTTATCCTGACTCCAGCCAGTCAATGCTAACCCCGCAATGTATTGGTAAGTTACCAGTACCACGTGTCCATTTATCCTGACTCCAGCCAGTCAATCGCTAACCCCGCAATGTATTGGTAAGTTACCAGTACCACGTGTCCTGACTCCAGCCAGTCAATCGCATCCCCGCAACCTTGAGTACTAAGGATGGCAGCCATTGCTACCAATATTTAAAGTTTTTGGTATGACACGATGATCGAATCCACAACCTCCCGCACCCGAGACGGACGCTGGATCACTACACCATCGAGACGGACGCTGGATCACTACACCATCGAGACGGACGCTGGATCACT